>WYDI02016555.1:0-11818 GCA_009867235.2 Psittacus erithacus
TGGGGCAGCCACAGCTTCTCTGGGCACCCTGTGCCAGCGCCTCAGCACCCTCACAGGGAACAGCTTCTGCCTAATATTATTCATCCAAAATCCCATCAAGAGGAGACAAGCCAACCTGTGGGCCAAGGCCTTTGGAGTTGCACTGATTCAGCCCATTGTGACTGCAGAAATAATTACAGTCATGCGCATCCAAATGGGCAGTGATGTGGAGAGAGAACTCATTGCCTTGTGGGCATGTAGAGGTGCGAACACAGCCTGGTTTGTCAGATGGACTTTGTGTTAGGGAAGTGGATCAGGAAAGGAGACCTTGGGGGTCAGAGGCCAAAGTTAAGCGTGAGAATTCCTTGATTTATTCATATTTTTAAGTCTCCAACTTTAATTTCCTGCAGTCAGTATTTGTATGTATTTGATGTGGTTTAGACATGATGGATAGAAGGGCCACTCTAATTAAAAATACCCCTCTTCTTTTATCTAGAGAGGCTGCAAATCTTTAACCAGTCCTTTTGTTTCCTCTAACACACAGCACGCTTAGTTCTGCTCTGGTCACAAGAATTATGTCTGAAAGGTTCAGTGTGGTTAACACAGAACAGTGAAAAATAGTGAGGTAAAGTGAAATATGATGTGAGCTTAAAAACTAATCATAAGTGGAGGCAAGCAAGCGACTTGGCTTTCTCTTTAAGTACTAAAGAACCTTTCATTTGTCTGCAACAAGGAAAATCAGAAATGTTCCTTTTTCCAGTGAAGCTCCAACTCTTCAAAACCTGGTGACAGCCTCGTGTCTGCTGGTCTGTTCCTGCTCCTCTCTCCCTCTCAGCAGTCCCTGGGGGGACCTCCAGAATAAAGGTCACTGAACCACCTTCAGTGAAGAGCGGCTTCAGCCCGCATGAGCAGTGTGTCTCCAGCAGTAGTATGGCTGTATTTATTTGTGACCTCTAACTGAAATTGGTTTAATACTGGAGGATGTCACCGTCGCTGCTGATATTCCATCAGTGTGAGACTCCAGTCTGGGCTGGAGTCTGTCTGGATACACAGTGCTGACTGGCCATATCTTGACTCCCTTTTGCTTCCTTTCCACATTGTTCTTATGAAGCCAGTGGGTAGGCAGCAACCCAGTGACTTCCACCAGCCTGCTGTGTCTGCTGGGTGTGAGACACTGTGGGGTTGACATTTAGGAACACTGCTGGTGGCACCGTAATACTGGTGTGGTTAGTGCAGTGCAGGCATAGGGCAGAAGACAGATGCCTGCTCCACAGAACTGATGCCCACACCAGCCCAGAGCAAAAAAGCTACAGTCACCAGGTAGGCAGGTCATAAGTGTCCAGAAAATGGGAATTTTGGTGGAGGCCTGGGAAAGTGCAGTGTAGTCTTAGAAAGCCCCAAAGACTGCCTGTCTGCTGGAGGAGCCGGGTACCCATGGAGGGATGTCAGGTAACCTGTGAACCCACTGGCACTGCAGAGAGAGTGTTGAACAGCATCTCCCATGATTGGCGTTGGTTATGTGAGTACAACTGTAGCTCAGTCAAGGTTGAGTAGCACTTTTATTCCATCCCTATCCCAATCCACAGGTCCCTCCTGGCCAGTCTTCTGCTCCCAAGGGGCTGAAGGCATTAGGGAAGGAAGACTTCCACAGGAAGGAGGTTAGGGAATTCGGGATGGGGAAGTGAGAAGGTGTCCCATGGCATCACCGCTGTGTGGGACAGGCAGGATGGGGAAGAGGCAGGAATGTGAGGCTGAAAGGTGGATGTGTGGGGATGGGGCAGCTCCATGAGCTTGTTTGGATGTGCTTCAGCCCCTCATGGTGGCCTGTTTCATGGGCAGTGAGGAAGCTGTACCCACACTCATGTCTGTCTGTGTCACAGCCTGGAACACAGCCTCTCTGCCCTTGGAGCTACAAGCTGCCTCAGGGTTTCTGAGCACCTCTGGAGGAAAGCATGGGCCTCGCAGAGTGGTGTTCTCTGAGCTGGGATTTCAGAGACCCTCTCGGTTGAAGCAGTTCTCTGCAACTCAGAAATGGTCCAGCCATAGGAGCCCTTTCTTAGGGCTTGTCTGGGTCTCCAGGACTGTGGTGTCCCATGGAGAGAGTGTGGTGTTCACCAGCCTGAAGATGGCTGTGTTCCTGTGTGGATGGCCGTGGGCTGAGTGTCTCCCTTGTCTTTGCAGCACGAGGACATGCATTTTCTATTGTTTAATAACAACATTTTTATTTACCAGCTCTGTTTCTGAACTCCATTTATGCCTCAGTGTTTCTTTTCTCAGGCTGCAGTTTGTTTCTAGCATCAGTTTGTAGTGGTCTGACCGTGACACACAATAGCTGCTGTCTGTGGGACTGCAGCAAACTGGTGTGTTCAAAGGAGGGAGTTTGTGCCCATCACCAGGGTGGCTCCTCATCCTCAGGAGGAAGGTCGTTTCTATTTGGGTGCCCCAGTAGTTGGAAGCATCAAGGCAGGAGGAGGTTTGTCTAATAGGACACAAAGTGGAACTTGCCTTTTTACAGTGTATTTTTATTTTCTTAAAAAAAGGCCATTTTGCCCCAGATCGGCCCATTTCCCCTTTGCTTTATCCAGCCTTTTAGTGCTGTGGTTCTCCTGCTGCTGGACATCCTGGTTGTGTTTCCTCTCCTGGCTCAGCAGTGGAGATGGCAGAATCATTGCAAGGTTCAAGCTGTTGCTATTAGCAGCTATTGGCATTTGTTTTTCCTGCTTCATGTGAGATCAACCATTTTATCTCAGGGAGGGAAGAGTCTGGGAATGGGAAGCTGCTGGGAATGTCACACTGAGAAATAGTGCGGTTAATCACTGGAACACCTCAGGTACAAGCATGGTGCATCCGCCATGGTGCCTCCTCTGACCCTTAGGGTCGATAGCCCGAGATTTAAAGTCATTTTGGTTTGTGACAGCAGAATGAGAAGCTAGTCAAGCAAAATGATGTTATTAACCCTAAATTCTATAGGGAGAGTCAGTGTTTGATAAATAAATTAATGGAAGTGAAAAAGCAACATCCTGTTTCATGGAACAAAAAAGACTTTTTTCCAACAGGATTTAGACATAGGTATGTTTTTTAATGTGTCTTTTTTGTGCTGAAGTGGAAGAGTGAGGAGCCATCTCTTCTCGCTGGATTAATCCTGCTCTGCCTTCCCAACTCCTCACCTGAGTGTTTAAACACCGTTTTGTTATTCCTTGGTGTAGGAGCAAATTGCTGTTCCTCGTGTCAGTGTCTGGTGACCCACAGCCAGCTCTCCACATGAAAGACGTCTCGCAGCATCCTTATCTGCTCTGTGGTTTTTGTTTTTAAAACAGCCCAACAGGATTTTATTTTATTGTACTGCTGAGGATGCATTTAAATAAAAATAAATAATCATAAATAACATCAATCTAAATATTATGGCTAAGATTTAAACTCAGAATTGGGATGTTCAAAGCTGCGTTTTCCATAGAAGCCCCTTTCCGCCTCAGTTGATTCAGTGTGTGAAGTGGGACGCGGGGCACGTCAGGCACACGGGATGCAGATGGGATGGGGACGCTGCACTTGGCACATTTGGAATCTCAGTCACAACATGTCACGCTGTTGCTTGTGTCCAAGTTCCTTGCATTTATTTATGTTTTAAGTAAAGAACTAGTTCTTTTATTTCTCTGCTGAACCAGAGCTCGCAGCAGGCTTGAGGAGTGCCGGGGTCAGTTTGTGACGTGGGCACCAGAGCTGTCACCATTTGTGGATGGCATTTCCTTGTGCAAGCACAGGAGTTGGTGTCTCACTTGGGACTCTCCACACCGAGTCCAAAGGTTGGGGTCATGGTGGGTTTATAGGTGAGTTTAGTTTCCACCTGCAC
Source organism: Psittacus erithacus (assembly GCA_009867235.2). NCBI lineage: Eukaryota > Metazoa > Chordata > Aves > Psittaciformes > Psittacidae > Psittacus > Psittacus erithacus. The sequence continues at coordinate 3,827 of WYDI02016555.1, forward strand.
CCAGGATGCATCTGGAAAACGTCCTGATTACCTGACGGTCATCACATGTTCGTGCGGAAAACCAGCCCCTGGGGCTGTGTGAAATGCTCGTGCTGGGGTGTCTGTTTGTCAGTGTCTGGATATGGGAATTGCTCCTGAACTGACTCCTGGAAGACCCTGGGGCGTGCAGGATTGTGCTTCTGCCGGGCTGCGGAGCAGAAGTCCTCCCTTCTGCCACCTCCCTCACACAGACAGCAACTTGCTGTGAATATCTGTTATCTTCCATGACGAAAGCCAGATGAATAATTGCTGCTACTTATACTATTGAACTTTCCTACAGAAGTTCTCCACTGGGTTAAGAACAAGCATGACAAATCTCAACCCAAAGGAATGGAGGCGGGGAGTGGTAACTTATAAGCCATGAAAAACAAAAGCTCTAAATGGAAAATGGCTTTACACCATAACACTTGGCGCTCACCCTTCCACGCTTCAACCTACATGGTCGGTTCGGCCAAGAGAAAATGGGGAGCGAGTTTTTGCCTTCAGCAATTACAGTAATTACCCTGCACTGGTGCCAGATGCAGCCTGCTGCACTGCCTGCGTGATGGCCCCTTCGGGGACCAGGCCATTAGAAACCAGCATCTTTCAGCTCTGGGCAGAGGGCACCCGGCCCCGGGTTATCTGCAGATGGGAATTAGCCCCTTGGGCGATTTTGGGGAGCACTGGAGGCCAAGGCTGGTGAAGGGCAGCGCTTTGCTCAGCAGGCTTCAGAGCCCACGAGGGCTCAGAACAGCTCTTTGGTGACTCTGAGGTTTGGGAGGCTCCTGCCTGTGTATAGAGCTGCAAACATGAGGGCAGAGCTGCCGCGGGCACTGCAGGTGCTGATGGAGCTGTTGCCCCTCATGGAGCCTCCTGAGGTTCCCCTGCCCAGGCTGAGTGGCGGCTGGGTCTGCCTGGGGGTGGCAGTGGAAGGAGATCAGAGGTATGCTGAGCCCTGGCCCTTGGCCCTGCGTCCATGCCACAAAGGGCCACAGTCTCAATGTCCTTGCTGGTGGTGGTAGCGTGGTACAATGGTGCCCATGGTGGTAACATGGTACAATGGTGCCTGTGGTGGTAGCATGGTACAATGGTGCCCGTGGTGGTAACAGTACAGTGGTGCCTGTGGTGGTAGCATGGTACAATGGTGCCCGTGGTGGTAACAGTACAGTGGTGCCCGTGGTGGTAACATTGTGCAGTTTTCCCACAAAGCCCCCAGCTCACCCTGACCTCTCTGTGGGACCATTATTTATGTGGTTTTCTCCATAGAGCTCGAGGGGCCACAATTCCAGAGGGGGGCAGAGAAGCTCCGGGCCCTGCATCAAGAGGGAGGTGCCACCGAGGTGATGAGAACATATCCTTCAGTCACTACACCGTGGCCAAAATGCTGGATGGGGACAGAAGCACTGCAGGAGGTGGTTGGGGTGGGAGGACTCCCCTGATGCAGGCTGGAAAAGTTAATGAGAGGGGATGCTGGGCATGGGGTTACTTTGTGGGTTTTCAGCTCTGAGCAGTACCTGTGACCTGCTCCCCGTGTGCCAAACGTGGGGCCAGAGGCACTATTTAAACCTTGGAGGGCTATATAGAAAAAAAGTGTTTTCTTCTTGAACTAATACCAAACACAAAGAGCTGTTTCAGCGCTCGCCTCCTCTTTCGGACTGGACGGGATCCTGCGTTTTTTAAAAGAAAACAAGGCATATTTCAAATACAGGCTTTCTTTTAGGCTTTTTTTCCGCCTTCCAGTTGCTTTCTGTTTGCTGACAGAGGTTTGGGAGCCCTGGGGAAGGTACATCTGCCAATGATGATCTCGGCTCTTCGTGAAGGGGGAGCTCAGCTCCCCTCGCTGCTGCTTCTTCCCAGCCAAGGGTTGCTGAGCGATGGGGTCCTGGTACTGCTTCCCCCCAAGATGACAGTGTCAGGAGGCCAGCATAGGGAAAAATGGCTTTAGGTTGGATGTCCAAGCCCTAATCTGCTGTCCCAAAATCCTGTCTGCTCTGGCAGCTCCTGATGCTCTGGGCAGACGCGATGCTGTGTTCAGTTAAAGACTAAGACAACCACTGCCCTTACTGTGCACAGGCTTTAAGATGAGCCTTTCAGGTTTATTCCGTGATTTCTGGGACAGTCAAAGATGTTTCATTATCCTTTCAGACCTCCTTCTCCTTTGAAATTTCCTTCAAATGTTTGGTAAGAGCTGGAATGGCAGCTCCTATAAACTAATACAGGACAGGGCTAAGAGGGCTAATAGGTTGGATGGGGCTTGGAGCAGGCTGCTCTAGTGGAAGGGGTCCCTGCCCATGGCAGGGGTTGGAACTGGATGAGCTTTAAGGTCCCTTCCAACACAAACTAGGCTGGGATTCTATGAATCTCAGTCATGCACACCCACCTTTGCACGCTTTTGACTGGAAGGGCTGGAAGACCTGACTTTTACCCGTGGAGAAACTGAGGCAGTGAAATGATCCATCTTGTGGCCTGTGGGAATGTCGGTGGCAAAGGAGATAGACCTCCAGGACCCAATGGCTGCAGAAGAGATGTGTTAGAGCCCTGTCTTGGTGTTGGCTTGACATTAACCGCTAGGCAAGAAGCTTGACAACCGGCAGAAGCCAGACCCTTTGCAGTGCCCTCCTGGGCCATGTCAGGGCAAGATAAATCTGGAGTGATTAGTGTTTTAAATGCGAATTCTCAGCAAATAAATGAGCTGCCTCCATGTGATAATCGGCTGTTTGGAAAGCGAGTGCAGAGCATAGGCACGGCTGGAAGTCATCAAAACCATCCTATCCCGTGGAGTCCCCTGGGCTGAGCTTGTGTTTACAGTATCAGACAGGAAAATATCAATGGATATTTTCTGATCATTCCTTCCAGCCAGTCAGCAGCGTCACTGGGGCCTGGCTGTGCAGGGCTGGGGTGCCTTTGCTGCCTGCGGAGGCTTGACCTCCTCAACATCCCTTTCTTGCTGTTTTCAGTCATCTTGCTCCAGTTGTGTGCTGAGCTTTGACAGAGCCCGAACATCCCATGAAGAGTTTGCCCCTGGTGCTAAAGGGCCGTCAGCAAGGAGGACAAGCTTCTGCCAGGAGATGAGCTCCACTTCTGCCCTCATCCCTTCCCTTGGCTGCCTTGGTATGCAAGAGGAGCGCAGCTGGAAAGGATGCAGGTCATAGAATCCTAGACTGGTTTGGGTTAGAAGGGATGTTAAAGCTCATCCAGTTTCAGCCCCCTGCCATGGGCAGGGACACCTTCCACCAGATCAGATCCTCACACTAAGTGAAGCTGCTGACAGTATTTCTTGCTGTGATTTAGAAGCATTGCTGGGTTTATCCACCAATTATCTTAACAAGTTCTCTTAAATTATCCTGACATTTAGTCACTGGCTATAGGCCAGACTAAGAACAACCTTTCAGGGGATGGTCATGAGTACTTGATCGTAGTTCACCACACTGTTCGTTTCCCCCAATCTTTGCCTCTCCTCCCTCTTTTCCCTCTATCTTCTCATCCATAAAGATCCCTTTGTGCCTTTTCTGCTGAAAGTCAGTGCTGGATAATTAGCCAATTTCCTGCAGGCTGGCACTTTTGTGGATCCATTGTGCTGGGGCTCATCCTCCTCGCTGTGTGTCAAGGCTGTCTCCACTGGTGCAGAGTGGTGGCAAGACCGAGCTGCGCCTGCGGGTCAGCTCTTGAAAAGCACTGTGCAAAAGGCAGAGCTCCTGCAGCAGGAAACGTGGGATCCGCTGAGGGATGATGACACCAGAGCTCGAGGGGAGCATTAGAGCAAACTCGAGGTGACTGGGATCAGATTGCTGGGTCCAGTCTTGGGTAACCATGGAAAAAATGCAAATTGAGCTAAAAGCCCAATCTCCCGATTGTGTGTGTGTCAAATCTCCTGGCATCCCACGTCTCCTCGCTGCAAAGCTGGTATTTTTAGATTTATGACAGATTATTTTTGATCCTGAAGGCCTTAAAACTGTTCTGACATGAGCCCGAGCTATTCTGCTCTCTTAAAAATGAAATCTTAAATGAGAACTGAAACTTATTGAGCTATACTTCAATTACAGTATAACAGAGGGCTTTAACGTGTGCGTGGAAAGAAGCCTGGAGGAAGGGGAACAAACCTGGACGTGGATCAGAAACTGGAGCTTTGCAGAGGCACTACAGTGGTTCCCCCTCTCTGGAGCTGTACCCTGGGGAAATCAGCTTTGCATGCGAGGCCATCACTGTCCAGCTGTGAAACCCAGCTGAAATGTAAACTCCTCTGAAGTGTTCACGAGTGGTTTGCATCTGTATCTGTGTGTGATTAGCTGGAATTGCACAACGGCAGCCGGCACCGTTGCCAGCTCTTCCTTCCTTACCTTGACCCATGGATTCACTCATTCCTGCCGTGTTTTGTCTTTGACTTGAGCCCATCGTCCTGTGTGGGGTGAGCAGCAGGCGCAGCGGGCCGAGCTCCGGGTCTCCAGGCAGCAGCAGGACAGGAAGGGTGAAGGGTGTCTGTGATCCCTGTGGGCAGTCATCAAGCCGACACCAGGGAGAACAGCTCACCTGGGGCTGGGGAGGATGAGCTCGGGGCTGGCGGCGATCGTGAGCCCAGGCTGTCTGTGATAGGATTTTCCTGATGATTTGCTCCCCCTGTCATGTTGGTTCAAATTCCTCACAAGCCATACTTTTCACAGTCTGGATTTTCTCTCATGAATTTCTCAAGGGGCTATCTGGAGGGGAAACTATTTCTCACCATAACAAACAACCAAAGCCTTCATCGTTAAAAAATAAAGCACTAACATGGCCCTACAATGGACCCCTTTGTCAAGTCACATCTGTTTAGATCACCAGAAGTTATAAGCCTTTACTTTTGAAAGTAACTTTCTTTTATCAAAATAGGAGAGAGGGCTGCAAAACACCCCGAAAAAGGCTGAGGCATGTGACAGTAGTACACAGAAAAATCAGGTTGCCTCTGTAGACAGATACTGAACTTAGGCTTTTCCAGCTGAAGGTTCTGATGGCTCCATAGCTGAGGTTGTAAAAACAGGGTGAAAAACCCAGTCTGGCCTGCTGGACAGAAAGCCTCTCATCGCAGAGCTAATACAGATCACCTTGGGGTTAGCCCCAAAGTTTAAAATCTGGTTCACAGAAGCTGTCTGCCAGAAATGGCCAAATTGCAGAGCAGCAGGATTCACTGGGGAATGATATGAAATACTGCGTGAGCTGTATTTGAGCATTTGAAATGAGTAACCTGCAGACATTGGTGCCCAGGTACTAGAAGTGCCCCAGAGGAAGCTCAAGGTGCCGCTGTCCTGCGCTAGGCTGATGGACAGGCACACGGAGGTCTCGCAGCCAGCGTGTGCTGGTGCTGCCCAGGAGCCCACCACCTGCGGTCCTGCTCTCACTCAGTGCCTTCTCCAGTGCTTCTCTTTCCCTCTCCTACACCAGCCGCCTTTCTGCAGGTGAAAGACACCACCATGAAAGAGGCACCAGTGCATCCCATCTCCATCCTTGGCTCAAGCCTCTCTTTTGGAAAGAGTCCACCTCCATCTGAAACAAGGGCAGGATTTTTCAAGGCAGCGAGCCGTAGGGCAGTGGGTGTAAGTCAGCTCTCACTGGATCATAAAGCTTACCTGGGTGCTTTGGAAAATCCAAAATATTTGGGCTGAATTCATCAGGTTTGAATTCCAGTAGGTCTCTGAAGCAAGGCTGTGAGGAAAGCCCAAGAGGCACCAAGGTTTTGGGGGTGCAGATGAGCTCACTGTGAACTGTAAGGGTCTGAGCTCTTAAGACAGAAGTCCTGTTCTCTGCCTGAGGTCACACGAGTGCTGCAGCTAGACAGAGTGAGGCCAGGAACACATCTGCTGCTTTCTGCTGAGCTGGTTGAGACACAAACTGTGCTCATCCTGTTTCCCCAACATCTCTTAAACCGTCTTTGCTGCATCACCACAGAAGGTTTCACTGGTGGTGACTGAACCATCCCCAGCCTTCCATAGAGTCACAGTGCTGGTTTGGGTTGAAGGGACCTGAAAGCTCATCCAGTTCCAACCCCCTGCCACAGGCAGGGACACCATAAATGCTCTCTGGACTGCACAGTCATGCCAAATATGCAACTGTCTGGGTAGAGATGTACAAACAAGGTGTGCCTGATTCCTGCATGTAGTTACCGTAGCAAGTGCAAACACGCACCAGGAATCCGAGAGCACACAGGAACAGACATCCAGATTAGCAAACAATTTCTGAGCGCAGAGACCGGATTTGAGCAGCAAGTCGTGGCATCTGCACATGTAAATGATGGGTGCCACTGCACATGGGTTTTGAAACTCTATTTCTAAGGAATACAGGTATTTCTGTGTATTAGACCACAAAGTTTATCTGAGTTCCCTTTTTTAACCATAGTGATGAGATCACTGGAAAAAGAGTTACCCACTGCCCATCACCCTTCCTCGTTTTGAATGCCCATGTGTGAAACATCACGCAGAGCTCAGTTCAGAGCTCGGATCCCTATGGAAAACAAGATCCAGAGATGGAGGTGACAGAGTAAGAGAACTCACAGCCTGTGAAGCCATCTCTTAGATGCCAACCATAAAGAGACGGGAAAAACACAAACTAGCTCCTGAGCTCCAGAAACCTCCAGCTTTAAGGGATGAAAGTCGTCAATCTGGAAAGGACACTTCTTCCTCTTCACATCACCCACATCCTTGCCACTGTTAGCTGTCAATAGTCTCTGTTCTGTCGTGTGAGGCTCTGACCTATTTTTGGGTTGCTGCATTTCAGACAGCATTGGTACGTGCATCATACCTTGTGCTCTTCCCTTACAGAGGGAAGCAAAAGGACCTCTGTGGGCTATCAAAACCTGTGCACTTGCTGATAGCCAGCCCTGAGCTCTGGCTACAAAATTCTCTGTCGCAGGAAACATCAGCCTTACCACTTTCAGATGCAGTTTAAAGTCACACCAGCCCCATCACAAGAGCTGTCTGAGGCCATGGAGAGCCTGGTCTCTGCTGTGTGCTTTCTATTATCTGCTGGTTGAGTTCCTGGGTGACTGCATTCAGCATCATAGAATCATAGAATGATTTGGGTTTGAAAGGACCTTAAGATCATGTAGTTCCACCCCCTACCTGCAATGCACAGACAGCAATCAATGTTGTCCATGCTCCTCTTCTCTAGCAGGAGTCACGTTTTCAGTTATTACTGTGCTCTTCTGAAGAGGAAATGCTGTTGTCATTTTTGGAGCTTCTAAAGAATCATATTTTTCAACATCCATTTTAGAACCTACCATGGAAAATGGTGTTTAATGAGCAGGTTCTCACTGCCACAGGCGGCTGAAGCCATGGAAAAAAGGCAAACTACACTGAGATGCTTTAAGCATGCAAAAAAGGATTTAAACATAAAGATGTGGAGCACAAATTATTTGTCTCTTTGCAGGGCTATGTGCAACACAAACAAGTTCACTGCATTGGTTTACCGCATCAGTCACCGAAGAGCTGTGTCAGCAGGAACGTGGGAGCAGCGTGTGCTAGGCTGGGTGGAAGAACACCCTCAGCTGACAAAGAAAGGGGATGAGGAGTGACATGGACTTGGGCCTTTACAAGCAGAGTACCCGCAGGGGCAAAGCCTGTAGTTTCTTCATCATTCCCTTTTTCCTTGTCACTTTACTCGTAAAAGCAGCCTGGGGATGTTGGATATCACCCTGCTGTAATGCTGAACAGCTAAATTACATTACAGTTTAAATGTAAAGTGCAGGTACCTGGCACTGATGAATGCATCTGGGTTAATATTTTCTCATTATTTTTTTCAGGTATTTATAGATCTTGTACTATCTTTTAAGTCCCTCTCCACTTCCAGTGCAAACTCTGGCACTGGGATAAGTGCTGTTCCCCCACGTGCTGCAGTGACACGAGTTCACAGCGTGTTCTATTGATAGGACAAGGGGGAATGGCTTTAACCTGCCAGAGGGGAGGCTGAGATGAGCTCTTAGGCAGAAGCTCTTCCCTGTGAGGGTGCTGA
>WYDI02016559.1:0-22370 GCA_009867235.2 Psittacus erithacus
TTCCCTTGTTATTTCCTTTATCATTATTATTATTGGTGGTAGCAGCAGTGGTTTGTGTTATACCTTAGTTACTGGACCATTCTTATCTCAACCCATGGGAGTTACATTCTTTCGATTCTCCTCCCCCTCCCTCCAGGAGCAGGAGGAGGAAGAACTGAGAGAACAGCTGTGTGATTCTGAGTTGCTGGCTGACTGAGCTTAAACCACAACAAGGAATATAATAAAAAAAGGGTACAAAAAAGTGAGGATGCCCCGGGATGGAAAAGGAGTAATGTCACTTGTATTACTTAGCACAAGAGATGGTGGTCAAATTTCAAGGCCACAAAGTTGTTTCTTGTATTTCAGATAAACTCTAGCAATTCATTGGTGAACAGGGACTAAAAAACTGTCGTTGATGTTCTGCCCACTGTAGAGGGGAAGATAGCATTCAAAGATGAAACCACATCTTCCCTGGAGCTTTCATTCTGGGTAGACAAGAAACTTACATGCTCGGTTCCTAGGCAAAAGAAAACAGTCAGTATCACTAAGCACTACAGTCCCAGTTAACCAGCTGCTGAGCCATCATCACATCTTTTCTTTTCAGGATCAAAAAGGTTCACAGCTTCTTATCTGGCTATCCTGAGTACCAGCTGAGACATGCTCAGGTACACCTCTCTAGTATTAATGTGTTCATTGGAAAAGATTAAAAAAAAAAATACTGATTACAGAAGAGTTTTATCCTTGCATTCCGATGTTATTTTTCTGAAAAGAAAAAAGAAAGAAAATTCTCTCAGAAGTTTACATTGATGAAGGTATGTGACACAACAGAGAAGGCTGCCTGATGACAAAAAGTGATACCTTCTGTATTATAACCACACATGAAATCACTCTACTACCACATGTTTTCATCTGCTGTGTACTTAAAATGACAAGATAGTGCATATAATTATGATCAAATTCAGGAAAAATTATGTCTTTTTCCAGGTATTCATCTACCTGCCACAGAAAATCATTATCTCCATTATCTATGCCATGAGTACTTAAGGAGAAAACATCCTATATTCATGGAAGAAAAATTTAAAGTCTTATATTTTATCACCAAGGATGAGCAAATCTGGATAGAGTTCCATACTTCAGCAGCATCCCCGTCCTTCACTCCAGACCTTATTCTTCTTTTCCTGAATTTTCACCCTCAGCTTTATCAGGTTAAGATAATCATCTAGGAGTTAATGAGTTTGAGAGCTGAGATTATCAGCTGCCAGTTAAATTTTGGATAAGAAAAATCATTAGATTCTATGTTCTTTTTAGAGCTGACAGCAGCTCAAAGCCCTTTTGGCTTTTCTCATTTGAAGTGATCAAAGCCTTCCTGAAACATTTGTTTGCTTTAACTAAATAAAACCTTTTGTAATTTCTGACTTTAATGTAACATTCAAAAGTTTGCAGAAACATGTCAGAGGCTTGTCATGTGTCTCTTTAGTTCTTGTGTTCTCATCAAAGGTGGCATGCTGATGGCAGGCTATCAAGTGTATTTTCAGCATCAGATCAATTTCTGTTAAGTATTAGACAATGTGTCTCTCACTCTGCTATCTTTCTAGCCTTGACATTTTATATATATATATATGTATATATATACAGTGAATTTTTTTTTTTTTAGGAAGGTTTTTGACCTTCAGTGCGCTGACTGGTTTTGAGGAAGAAGCACTGATAGGCCAGACAGCAATTTGTTTTAACAAGAGGTTTGAACTACCCTGTAAAGATCTGCATGTAGCTTGTCACATGCCTTGCTGGACTGGCACATATGGTATGCTAACTAGGCATCTGAAATAGTTTTGCCCAAATCTCAAAGGCAGAAATCCAGCATGAATGCATTCATACCCAGAGAAAGGTGATTTGCTGAGTAGAGACCCACAGCATGGTCTGATATCTTGTGTTCACACTGTATGAACTCATGAGGAAAGAAGGAAGTTAATTTCAGTCCTACTCTGATTGTCCTTACCACCAACTGTAGCCTTATCTTCTGTTTTCTGTGTCACAGAAGTGCTGCTGTCTCCTCCCAGCTCAGAAGGACATAGATAAGCCTCAATGATTAGACAAGTAGTAGCCTGCTTTTCATCTGCTGCTGATCATACTGGGTGCTGTTGAAAATCATTTAAAGGCGCAGTCAACATGGGTTCACAAAGGGAAAGTCCTGTCCAGCTAATGTGATAACCTTCTATTATGGTAAGGTAACCAGCCAAATGGATGAAGAAGACAAATGCAGGATTCTGCATTCAAGACAGAGTAACACCAGGCACAAGTACAAAACTGGAAGAGGAGTGGCTGGAGAGCAGCCCTGCAAAAGGGATCTGGGGGCATTCGTCAGCAGCAGGCTCAACAGGAGTCAGCAGCCAAAAAGGCAAACCGCAACATAGGCAGCCAGTCAGAAGAGGTGATTATGTCTCTGAATTCAGCATTGATGCAGCCTCACCTTGAGCACTATGTGCAGTTCTGGGCCTCACAATTTAAGGATATTAAGGTATTTGACTAAGGTGTCCAGAGGTGGGCAACAAAGCTGCTGAGAAGGCTAGTACAAGCCATAATGTAATTCTGACCCTAAATATGCATTTGAATACAAGCACCACCCGGTTTTTCAGACCTAGTGGAAACACACAGCAACACAAAACATTTCTATTTTACTTTGTCTAAGAGAGCTTGCTATCCCACTTGCTACTGAAGCAGGAAAAACCTTATTAAATCTTTCTAAATATAGCTGGGTCTTTGGGATGGAATAAACATTTCTTTTTCAACCCTGGTAATTCTTCAGTTCTTTCATATGATATCTCCCCTTCTTTCCCAGTCATCTATCAAAACAATACGTGGATTGTAAGTGTTTCCTTCATTCAAAAACATGCTTAAAAAAAAAAATCTAATCAAAGGAAAAGGCAAGGTAAGTAAAAATCAGAAATAGGTTCAGATGTGGAATCTGGTGATGTGACCAATCTCCATATTATTAGAATTTTTAGAAAGAGAAATATGGTGAAGAACACACCAGAAATAAATCCAAAGTCTCTTGAATACATTATATTATTACATAATATTCAGTCTTCTGTTTCTCTAGGTGCTGTCCAACAAAAGCTACACTCCTTTGCATACACATGCTGCTTTATGTGTGCCAGGTTTTGAGGTCAAAAAGATTTGCAGAAGGCCCTTTTCAGATGGAAATTCCTGTTACTAAAAACAAAAATCACAATATTTAGTGGAATAGAATGGATGAACTTAATGGTACTGAAAGCATCTCATGGTTTTACCTTCACTCATGTTGAAAAATGTTAAACGCAGCATGCTGACTTCTACCGATAAAACTGCAAGAATACGGCAGGCTTTCCTGACACTTGAATACCTTTTCCCTCCTCTCTTCCTTTTTTCTTCTTAGGAATTTCACGCTGGTTTTCCTTGCAAAAATACATTCACCTATAGACAAGAAGCAATCTACTTCTTCCTACAGTACCATCTCTCAGAATCTGCAGGTTTAGAACTATTATCAGCTCTGCAAATAATCCTATGCTCTTATTTCTACTGCCTTTCACCAAGATTCCTCCTCTTCAAACATTCTTGGGGTCTCTCAAAAAATAATAATAGTAAAGTTTCTTTTCTTTTACTTTCTCTCTACCTAATCAGAGTTTTCTGTATTACTGCTTAGGGCGCAGCTATCCTCCCAGCTCCTAGACTCAGTATTTCAAAAACGCCTTTGGAACTGGACAAGGCAAGAAGATTTGCAGTACACATGCAGAATCACACTAACAGATGACAAAAATTGGAGGAGTTTGGTAGCAAATCCAAGCTCTAGTGTGGCTCAACTGTAATGCTAAGCCAAAGAAAATGATGTGACTTAATTTAGAGAACATACACAAAGAACTAGCATAGCAAGTGTCTGTCAGCACTTGGTTTATTCAAGTCATGGCTGTTGCATCAAGCAAAGACACTCAGGAATTTGTGAGAGACTTCACTGGCTACACCACACATTGTGGGGGGAGCTGGCGCCTGGCCTGTTGTTTCTTTCGCCTTAGTGTTTCTCCATATCTCACTGCAACTATTGTGTCATGAAACATTTCGAACATTGAAGAGAAAAAATTGGAAATTCTTGAGACTTCACTTCTTTTAAAGTTAGTGAAAATGCAACAAAACCCACCTCATAATATCAAGTGAGGGCTTAAAAGGGAGACAAGGGAGTGATTTCTGAATCAGACTGTACTTCAGCTTCTGCAGTGGTTTTATACTTTTTTTTTCCTCCAATAAACAAGCATAACTATGCTGGCATTGCTAGAACAAAAAATTATAAATAGGATTTGTTTCAAGAGCAAAAGAAGCACGGGAACTAAACTCTTCTTGAAAAAAAATTGTGTAGGTAGTTTTGGTAATTCTTAAAATTACTGTGCTGCTTGCAACTCATATGCTTTCATTTTGGTATGAGAAGCACTTGGAGCAAACATAAAATATTTCTATTACTCTGCAATTTGGATATGCTTGATTATACCAATACAGTAAATATTTTAAAATTTGAATGTTAAAAATTGCCAAAGGTGAGAGGAATTTTTGTCCTGATTCTCTTTGTTTATGACATTCTGCTCAATTTCATGGACTTTCGAGTCATGTATCAAGAGTAAAGCAGATCAGCATTATTTTCCCAAGTACATTCTCAATTAACCATATTGCAGATTAAGCATATTCTGAAGTTTTATACCCCATGCTACAGCTCCTAGATGTCTACCAACACTCATGTATTCCCAGGAGCAAGGCAGTATACCAAAAGCTGGAACAGAAGAAGGACTGGGGTAGAACAAGAACTGTATCTTCAAAATGGATTCTATACAGAACTAAAACGACATGTGCAGACCTAAGCTCTCATTACAATCAAACTGACAGCAGTTACAATAAAATTTGCTGAACTTCTCAGTTCCCCCCAGAGAAACTCCTTACAAGAGTAAGGTTGAGGCCAGTATATATTTACATTTTCAGCTGAGTGTGCTCTTTGTCTTCATTGGAGGGTAAGTCTTGCCCCTGGGCCCTTGTGGCTCTCTGTGCTCATAGGGAATTCCCCTAATATCTTCTTTGGGAGAACGCCCTCCTCTCCCTGCAAACTCATGCAGTCTATCTTCTTCCCAATATCAAAACAATATTTCACAAACAAGTCAAGTTCAATAATGAAATCAGATAAGTTTAAAACAAGCTTCTTTCTGTGGAAACATGATTAATTGTTAACTTTGCTATTTTTACATGCTGTTAATTGGAGTATGGTATTATTTAAATTAACCCTCACTTGTTACCAAAGAGTTATTTTATATAGGTGAAAGCGTTAATGCCTCAGAAGGTCCTATTGTGAAAGCATTTACTACTTCCTCTTTTACTTACCAGCCACAGCAAAAATCATCACATGGGTTTTGTTTCTCCCAGTACCTACACAGCGGTAAGTTGCAAAGTCAGAGGCTGTAATATTTGGGATGACAATTTTGGAGTTTGCCTGATCAGAGCAATCCACCAGTGTGCGCTCTTTGAAATCTGAACCAAAGCTTTGCACTCCTGATGAGCTGCACAGAACAACAATATCTACTCGATCTGGTTTAATCCTTTCCCACATCACTTGCAGCACTGAATCTCCAATTTTATAAGGGCAAGTAAAAGCAACATTTTCTCCTGGATTGTTAAACACAAGATTGTTTTGTATCTGAGATTCCCCACAAACATTTGTTGGAAAAAACACAAAAAAAAACCAAACAAACAAAAATGCTTATGATTCATTCAAGGGAAGTTTAGTATCAATAATTCCTGTATGGCAAATATTGATGAAATTGACTTACAGCAGAAAGATATTCAGATCATTTGAAATATTGAAAAATATATTGATATTGTAAAATATCTCTGACTACATTTTTGTGCACATTCAGGCAAAACAATCTCTCTGGAACCATGAGTCTGTGATGACATCGCAAGAAGACTACTTCTATAAATTTTTAGTGCACAAGTGTTTTAACAGTTCAGCAAATATTCAACAGAATAAATTGTGGGACCAGTCTAATTAAATTTGCAATAGTCTTGTTCTGCTTTCACACTACTTAGAAAAAGAAAATGATTTGATGTAACCCTCAGGACATCCATTAGTAAATTATGTTAAAAGATATTCCAGCCTATGAACTACAATACTTTCATTCACAAATCTCACCACTTAAATAAAAAAATCCTTATCCGTTCATATACCCTACTTGGGAAAAATCTGCGTGATAGTCAGGCTGTGGTATGAAAGGAGACTTCCAGACAAATTCAAGACTTCTATCACATATAAACCATAGGTGTATCTTAACATATTTTTGACTTAAATCCCCCTGCTGAGTTATTGTTTTTAGTAATAGAATTCACTGCTTACAAATTTAATAAATAAATAAATAAAATTAAAAATAAATTTAAAAGCTCTTCAGTGGAAACACTGTCAATGTTTCTGATATTCAGAGCATTCAATAGTCACTTGGTTTCTAAGGTCAGCTATGTAATGCCTGTATCTCCCAAGTTAGGAGTTTCATCATTTTGAAGACTAATGTGGAAAAAGGTTAATGATCAGAGTGCTTTTCCTATATTGCAAAAAGACAAATCTTTCAAGCTCCTCAAATAGTTTCTTTTTTATTAGATGTCTTTAAGTAAAAAAAATGTCTCTGCTGTGCATTTTTAATGTGTTCGCCTCTACCTATTGCAACAACTGGAAGCAGAGACAGAAAATTAAAATTGCTTAGGAAAAATGATAGTCATTGAAGGCATCAAAATGTGTTTATAAATTAGTTTTAAAATTAAGATGTAACCAGATTCATGGGGATGGCTGCAATAGGACTCTGAGTGGAACTGAATACACTTTATGACTGAGCTACATTTAAATTCTCCTTGACATATTTTTTTTTAATTGAAAACCAAAGGAGTAAATCTTATAAACTCTATTGCTTTGGATGCTGGTAGTGCCAGGGTTGTCTATATCATAGGTACTAAAGAAATCATCATTACATGGTGGCCTAACATCTCCTAAGCTAGGTGCAAAAAGAAGTAGGATTTCATATGGGAAAGTATACTACTGGAAATGTAGGAATAATTCTCCATGCGGACAGGACAGAGAATTCATTGTGGAAATCTCTGACTTCTGAGACTTCTGCAGTCTTTGTGAAACGATGAATGAAAAAGTTTAGCGTGCAGTTTTTTATTAATGGAACACAGCAGAGAAATCTTACATTCCCTCTTCCTTTGGAGACCAAAATTATGGTTAAAACATTGAAACGCTGAAAGACAAAAGGAACTGTGTCTAATGAGTTTACCTAAAAAAAAAATAATAATAATGAACTTGAAGATCCATTTAGACTGCAATTGAGGAGACAGAAACTTAATGACAGACAAGAACAGAAAAGAGATTAATTCACTAAGCTAAGTAGAAGGTACAACACAGTGAAGCTAATTAAATCCTTGGACAGCTTGCCAAAGACAGCTAAATTTCTATTTTAGAAGATGACTGCCAAGGCTGGAAAATCATTTAAGATATCATGCTAGTTTGAGCAAGAATTTACTCATGGAATCCAAAGGATTATTCAAATTAGACTAAATGACTACTATGATAGAACTGTACACTTGCAAAATATGCGCCTTGAAGTGCAGTCAATCAAAAGTCAGTACATTAGAACAGGTAATATTTTTTATATCTAGAAGAGTCAGATCTGTAGATTGAGATTCAGATCTGCCAGTGAAGAGGAGTAAATGAAAAGGTGACTGAAATCAATTCTCTCTCTTTCATATCACATTCTTAAAGGTCAGACCCTTTCTGCCTGCTCCACTTTTCTAGCAACTATCTGCATTATGGTAAAACCCATTTCTTCTCTGAGAAATATCTTCCTCTTAAGTGTGCAGTCTTTCCTGTCCTCTCCTATGAACAGGCCCTACTGCTACCCACATTCGCCTTAGGAACCTTGAAGTCTCTCCATCCTCTCCTGGGTCCATTCATGCTGTCCTAATTATTCCATGCCAATGCCTCCTTGCACTCCAGGTGTTTCTCGTACCTAAACATGTTTTTCAGGGAAATTATGTGTATGATGCTACCTCCCACCTTCCAGATGATTCCCATCTGACCCAAAGTGCATATATCCAGGACTGTTACAACAGCCAGCCTACTTCCCTGCCACTCTGCTATACATTTGCTAAAAAAATGTACATTACACATGTGGTCAGCTGCAGACAAACAGATAAAATATTTCCTACCAAAATAATGAAAATCCCTTCTGCCTTGCAATTTATTA
This sequence comes from Psittacus erithacus, assembly GCA_009867235.2. NCBI lineage: Eukaryota > Metazoa > Chordata > Aves > Psittaciformes > Psittacidae > Psittacus > Psittacus erithacus. The sequence goes on from WYDI02016559.1 coordinate 8,274, forward strand.
ATTTTGTGTGTTATATTTGCCAAACAATATATCCTGGCTTCCCAATAATATAAAATACAACATAGTATAGTATAGTGTCATACAAAGCTAAGGTTGCCTTGCAACTTCAGTGGAGAATTTGCAGGTACAAATCTTGATAAATTTGTATAATCTTCTGGTATACAAAAAAATAAATAATATGTTAATAATGAGAACTATGTACAAACAGTCACATTAAAGTAGAAACAGGTTTGAGATTCTTAGCTCCCATGCATTCAATCACAAGCATTTTTAAGCACAGGTATCCTGGTTTTTTTTGTTTTTTTTTTTGCCTTGCATTTGTACTTTACTTTTCAGTAGGCAGCAACATTCAGGTACTTTCACTTACGATAAAAGATGTAAATCTCTCCCCTTTTTACAGCATGATACCTTGCATAACTTAAACAATTATGTAGGGCACAAGCAGGGGAGACCTACGTAGTTCTAATTAAATCTTCCAAGTATACTAAAGTGTTCCAGGCTTTTGTTTTAAGTGATTGTCTCATTTTATGTTGACAACAGCATCAGCATAGTTCTTTCATCCTCCCTCTCTGTTCAACCGCTTTCTTTATTTAGCACCTTCCTGAACATGGTTTCTTTGCTTTGAGCCTGGTACACGTGGGATGAGAACATCCCACTCTGAGAAATAATTCTATGGGAAAAAAGCAGACCCACGCACCTTCACCCCCACACATGCATGGCTCAAGGTGGCACATGATGTGTGAATTTATCAGAAATGCAAAAAATAATGTATCATTGCATCTGATAAAAATAAAGTTCCCCTGCCCGCTGCTCATTCCAGCCACTGCTAATGCTGCCTGCTCTGCCCCTTCCATGGCCATGTCATCTTGCCTCCTCAACAGAAAATAATAGGGGAGGTGACAGAATTCACTCTAGGTGCATTTGCCTCTGCTTAGTGAAGAAGTGTTTTGTGTTTGATATCCTCCCGCAATTATTCATATTTCTATCTACCATTAGACATTTAAAGGAGAAAAAAAAAGGTGTGTTTTCATTTTCTTTAAATACATGATCTTTCAATATTTTTCTTGGAAAACAGATCCCAGAAATATAGAGCTATAAAAGAGTGCAAACCAGCTTCCCAGGATTTAAACGATCAAGCAACTAAACTCAAATTTTGCAGAGCACAAATTACTGGAATTAAGAAATAGTTTTTGGGGAAAAAATAAAATAATGGTGTAGGCATTTCATTTTTTTGTTTCCTTTCCCTTTCCTGCCCTTGCTGCAAACAGTTAAAAGTGAAAATGAATGTTATGTAAAAATTCAGTCCCCATTCTTTTGAGGAGAGATTTTTAGGCTTTCTACTTCGTGGTTCCTGTCCTATCCACTTCAAAATTATTTTTTTTTTGCACTTGTCTTCAGCTTGTTTATTCTTTTTTAAAGTCAGGTATCTATGACACTTAAAGTGCTGTACACTGCAAGTTTAAGCAGTCCCAGATTTATAATTTTACACAGGGTTCAAGAATCTCACTCTGGACAATATATAAATCTCATAAATTCCTCCTGGTTTAAAAACATTTATGAAGAAACCAATATTCATACTTCAAAATCTAGTTCTGCAATTTCAGAAAGGCAAAATTCAACACAGTAAAATAAAATGTACAGAAACACTCTCTGGCTTAACATGTTTCTGCATCTCTGTTGAGCCTTAAAGCTTAGCAGAGGTTAAGTACTATCAGAGCTGGATTTATACAGAGTGTTACATCAACACAATATTCTTCTTCTGCCTATGATAAGTGAGAAATCAAACTGTGGATGAAAAGGAGGCTTAAAATTTTATGAAGATGAACTTTCTCTGGAGCTCTTCTTTGCACCAAGAAAATAAACTTTCAGGCAAGGAAATACTTCAAGAGTGACCCCTTTACCCTTCCTGAATATGCTAAATATGGAATTATATCTAGCTCCTAAACTAATGTCTTCCAACTGTATTAGGACATACCACATGGGTTTGTTGAGTTTCTAAAAAAACTGGTTTTCCCTTTTTTGGATGAGACCCAGAAACAAGGATGCATAGCTATTGAATAAGTTGGAATAGTAAAGACTTTAATTTCTGATTAGCCACTGACACTTGTTCTACAGTTGGACTCAGAAACCAGCAGCAGTGCTGCGTTTGAAAAGAATGCATTTTTCTAATAGCAACTATTAGGATCATAAATGCTAAAATAGAAGTATTTATGCTCCTCTACCCTTAAAACATCCCTTTAAATATATATATAATTATAGTGCAACAATTTGGTGAATCTTTCTGTACCAATTGTGAATTCTGCATGGTGTTATAAACACTCAGCATGCAATTGTAATTCACCTGCCAACTGAACTTTGTTTAGGTATATTCCATTGCTCTTCATTTTTATTTTACTCTTTTAAGCTGAACTTTAGTTACCTAGAGTGTAGGGAAAGGGAAAAACCAAAGAGAGGGAGAGAGAAAGTACAGTGCTAATAAGAGTGAGATAATGCATGCTTTCTTCAATATAAACATTCATGAACTTCCCGCAAAGAGAGTTTGGTTGTTGGGGAAGAAGTCATGTGATGAAAGCATATTATGCCTTATGTTAGGATTCACCTGCAGGACAGTCTTCAAGATATGAGAGGTCAGAAGATCAGATTTTCATTCTTTCTAGGAATGTCATCAATTCAGTATGAAGGGAATTTACCGGCAATAGGAGTTCAATGCACAGAGAAGAGTGACACAGCCTGTCTCATCCTTCACTTTTTGTAAATAACCCATATTGTCTCATGGTGGATGAAGAGAACTGTTAAACTGAGAAACTGCATGTCATAGCATGTGTATATGTGTGCATATATGCCTATCTGCTTGTATCTTCCAATCTGCTAGTATCTTTCATGAGGCTTCTGAGGGATGGACTTTAGCCAGGGCAAAGGATATCATGTTTTAAGCCATATAGAAGAAAAAAAGTAGGGAGGGAAAAGGTATGAAGAACCAAACTGGATCCTAAGGACAACTATTTGAACCAACATTTCTCAGGAGGGAAAGCCATGGGTTCCAAAGCAATGGGCAGAGCACACAAGCAAGTTGCCCAGCCCCGGAAGCATTGTAACTAAAGCTCAGGACTGAAGCATGAGGATGCACTGTGGGAAATTTCTGCCCTGCATCTCAGATCCTAGTTATTACTTTTAATGTATTGTTTTATGGATTTAAAATATATTGGAGAAGAAGGAAAGATACATTTTATTTCATAAATTTATTAGGCAGCTTTGTAACAGGTAAGAAAATGGAAGAAATCAAATGCGTTTTTTCCATTTCTTTTTGTCCTAATTAAGTTATAAATTATATTCCTGGCCTGACAAGCCAGCTGAAAGAAGCATTCATCATTAGAAATACAAGCAGCAGAAATAAGTTCTGCAGATAGTAACACTTCAGAAATTAAAATGTTAATCACCCCTTAGTTATTTCCTTTAGAGTATTTGGAAGTTGAACTATCTGAATCTGTAATTCCTTTTACCTTCTGCTTTTCACCTATCTCTGTTCATTCCATAACCTATCATATATTTCCCCAAATAAAATATTATTCAGTCAGTCTTATATAAATTAATACTATCTCCTAAATTTGGAATATTTTAAAGCTGTCACTGTATGCTTTCCATTTCCCCCTGCAATTGCATCCTGTAATGACTTCCAAATTCCATTATCTCAGAATTTCATGCATCACTTTTACACTGAGAAGCAAAACTCAAAGTTGTAAAACTCTTATATTGGTTTAAATACTGGGTATTACAGTAGCTATGGTTGATACTAGAGGAAATACCATACTCCACTAAATCTCTATTTCACATTGATAGCTGCAGTGGCATAGAAGAGCAACTGAGGAGATGAAGTATTTTTCGCTTATAGAGTTTGGAAGATACTTGCCCCACCAAAAAAAATTTAACCCACGAGATTCAACTACAGGCCAGTTTTGACTTCCCTAACTGCACCCATTTGTGCTTAGATAGTATTTCAAGGTTCCTCCCAGGTCAACTGCCCCTGTTTTCATCCCATCTATGCTTCCTTTTTATGGTTGAGTTTAGTTAGGAGCTTCTTGTCCATCCATGCTTGCCTTCCAGTATTTTTGCTTGATTTCCTGCTTGTCTGGATGGACAATTGGAGGAGGTTTCCATTGAAAATCTTTTCCCCATTAAGCTTGGGATTCTTCCAAGAAGACCGCAAAATGGGTCAAAGTCTGCTCTTCTGAAGTCCAGGGTGTGATCACACTTCTTTTTGTCCCCCCTTTTTGGGATCATGAACTGTGCTACACAGCCAAGCTTGTCCCTGATCTTCACAACTCCAACAAGTTCCCCCTTCTGTAAGTTAGAGGTTGAGCAGAGTGCCTCCTCTCTGCAGCTACTTAATCACATAGTGAGGAAGTTATAATCAACGCACTTCAGAAACCTACCAGATAGTTTGTGCCCTGCTGTGTTGCTCCTCTACAGTTAGCAAGTGGTTGAACTCTCCAATGAGGACCACAGAATGTGAAGCTTCTTCCAGTTGTCAGGTCATATCTATATCAGGCCTGATTACCCTGATCAGGTAGTCAGAAGCAGACACTCACCACATCACCTGTGTTAATCTACCTTGTAATCCTTTCCTATGAGTTTTTGGCTGGCTCACCATCCATCCCCAGGCAGAAATTCATGCATTTCCACTGCTCTCTCACATGAACGGCAGCTCTCCTTCCCTAATGTCCTAAACTGCCCTTCTTAAAGAGCCCGTATCCAGCTATTGTAGCACTCCAGTCACGTGAACCATCCTGCTGTGCCTTTGTGATCTAAATGAGATCATAGCCCTGTAATTACACACAGAGCTCTAATTCCTTGTTTGTTGCCCATGCTGTGTTCACTGGTGTACAGACACTTCATATAATCACCTAGTCATGCTTATTTCCCAGAAATTATTTCCCACCTCAGCATGTCCACTTAGCATTTCCTCATTTTTGCGGACATACTTGGAATGGTCACATTGTGCCCTGATTTGCTGTTATCAGGATGTTTACTGTCTATATAACCCCATGCCATTTGCTCAGCAGCCCAGTCCACTTCCTTGCTCACTTATGGGCCGTTATCTCACTTTACCGTTAAAGCTCCCGTCACCAGCCTATTGGCAAGGACATTTTTTCCCCATGTGATTAGGTGAATCCTGTCTCTTCCTAGCAGTCCTTGATTATCAAAAAGTTCTGTAAAAAGTTTACACCTTGTTGTTGACACCAGCCATTGCAACTGGACCTATGGAATCCACCTCCTCTTCCTACAGATTTTTCCTACTTTAGCAGGATCAAGGAGAAACCACCTAAGCCTCCCATTCCTTGACCACCACCTCCAGCACCATGTAGTTATGCCTGATGTGCTCCAGGTCTCTTCTGGACTTGTATTTCATGTACATATGAAGAAGCAACAGAGGTTAGGAGTCCAAGGACTGGACAAGGCTTGGCAGTCTCACTGCAGCATCCTAGAGTCTACCCTGGCAAGCAGCATATCTCCCTAGACAGCAGGTTGTATCAGCAGCTGAACAGTGAGAGTCATCCCCAAATTGTCACACAACAGCAAGTCAGTTAATAGCTACAGTAATCAGCTGACACATAATGCATGTTCATCAAAACAATGCTCATAGGGAACATATAAAGCAACCCTTCTAATTTTATCTTATTTTGGGAAAAACAAAGCAGTCCTCATGGGTACTGATTGCTACAATTACTGTGGCATATTCTGATGCAAACAAAGTAAACAAGAGTACATAAAAGCATCCTTAGTCTTAGTAACTAACTGAACATTCAAAATGGTAAGGAGTAAAAAGAAGAAAAGAGGAGAAAAAAAAAAAAGGTAAAAAAAAAAGGTAAAAAAAAAGGTAAAAAAAAATCCCCAGTGCTGAATAAAAGGATCTGGATGCTCTGATTGCCATCCAAATAGAATCAAAAATGTTATTTCATTATCTGTTTCTAAAAGACAAATTTTCTCAGGTGACAACAGATAGTCATACACAAGACAAAGGATGCATTTGTCTGTATCATTTATCAGTGGTAAGAACTTATATGGAACGTGGTGTTTCATTCTATGTATCTTATCTTAATACGGTTATATACAAACTGGAGAAAACTCCTATGAGAATAAGAATGATGATATTTAGAATCATGAATTAAGAAGAAAAGTTAAAAGAATTATGTTTGATTAGTGCAGAGGGATGACTGAAGGCTGGCAACATGAGAGCCTTCCCCTTTTTTTCAAAGGAAGGACTACAGTGAATTATTAAACAATCATTATTAAACAAAATATATCTGGGTTAGATATAATGGGGGAAAAAAAATCTCCTTGTAAGGCTGGTTAAACTCTAGAATGACTACACAAGAGTTTTATGCATGCATTTCCAACATGGGAATCAGTCAGGGATGATGCAGATATGCTTATCCTGCCACAGAACAGAGATGGATGGTATTAATTTGGAATGTCTCTTCCAGTTTGAGTTTTCCACAATTCCATAATTCCTTTTAATCTAAGGTTTTCCTTCAGAAAAGAAAAGGAGATACCTACTCTGCTCCCAACACAGCTGGTTTGGGTTTGGTTGGTTTTTTTTTTCCCTAGTCTATTATACGGAATGGGCATCCTTAGTTCATCACAGAAGATAAAAAGTAAGAAAAGCAGCATTTAACAGGTCAATAATCACAGCAGAGGTGTGAAGAAGGAAGTTTCACTTGCCTGTATCTTCTTGCTTTCTAATTAGGTGCTGACAATGTGGTTGATACTGTATAAGATACAGAAAGAATACTTGCTCTGGGGAGCTCAGTGTCTAAAAGCCAAAGAATGAAGATCCCTTAGGATTAGTTCTTGCTTCCATGTGCTTTAAAGGGTTGATAATTTTTCACTGTTAGACCTATGAATCACAGTCTAAATTGAGACAGAGATAAATAGAAAGCAAGCTATTTCAGGTGAATAGGGACTTGAAAAAAATCTAGGCAACGTGCTGCTTTTGGCAGGCAGAAGAATATTAATATAGAAGTAAGTGCTGAGTGGCACGGATATCATCACACTAGCTAAGAATAGAAAAGCTCTGTCTCTGCTATCACAGAAGAGGTTGATCACTCTATTTAAAATACGGGAGTACTTCATGGTACATCTGGCATTTAAATACTCTATTAATGAACTTCCATTCTTGTTCAGAGTTGCTAGCAAAATATATCCCCTGAGCAAATGGTCCATTGTCAGTGATTGACAGAACACAAATTTACTCATGAATAAAAAAAAAAAAAAAGAAAGAAAATTTCCAATCATATAACAGCAACACCCCCCCAGCCAATTATGCAACTCTCCATAATTCACATAATGGATGTAAAAATCACTATGAGGATCAAAAGAATATTTCTCATTCTATCTCAAGCATAGCAAGGGAATTTTTAAATCAAAATAGTATTAATTTTAACACTTTACTGAAATAAAATGCTGAAAAAATAAACATAAGTTTCAAAATATATGGAAATTCATGTTAGAATTCAATAGTTTTGAAAGACAAATAAACAAATGCAGGACAAAAATATTCCAGTTAGTTTTAGCTACATCCGTTCTTCATGTAAATAAACATACAACACTGCTCTGCCATACAGGCCAGCTTTCAAATAAACAGGTTATATATATCACATAATTTTTCACTGTTGAAGACTATTGACTTTCCATCTAGATGTTTAACAAAGTCATAGTCTATGGGAGTAGAACAATATCATTTTCTTATCTCCTTAATGATGTTTAGTACATTCGATATTTTAAGTTAAATTTACATTGTAAATTTGTCTATCATGTATTTTAGGATTGCTGATCTAACTTCAACTGATTGAGTTCTGCATCACAAAGCTAATTTACTTTGCTTCTGAGACAGTTTTTACCTACACTCAATCATCACTGATTCTGCTAAAATTAAAATAATGTTTTAATTATACATTTCAATGGAAACAACACCTCCTAATCCAGGGACTGCTACATTTTAATGCAATGCAAGCTAGAGAACTAACTATTAATAAGGCCAAGTAGTCTGGGAGGACGTGCGAAGCCCACGAAGCCAGATGTACGTATCAGGACTTCTTAAATCAGAATGACTCAGAGGATAACTTGTAGTTATGTGGGAGGCATTAAGGCAGTGGTCTGGTAATGTGCAAAGTATTTCACTGAACTGCAGCCAAGAAAGAAATTCCTCATACTTTCTTAAGGGCAAGACTCAAAAGGGCAAGATTGTCATTACAGGCAATGACAATATAAAGCTATAACCAATGGTACATCATGTGTCATCACAGATATGAGTGTGATAGGAAATAAGTTTTACATGGTATCTACATAGAAAACCTATATTAAACCTATTAAGTTCAACAAGTTATTGGACCTGAAAGACATTTTAAATGTAAATTGTCACTAATTTATTTTGCCTGGTTGGGAAGAAGACTAAAGTCTACCTCAGAGTTGTAGAAGTCTGAAGGTCTTGATGTACAGATATCTATGGGAATAATATTTTGAACCAAATATTTGTCTGTTGATCTTGCATTAACCTTTCTTGTTGATGTATACTCATAATGCTCCATGGAGTCAGGAACAGCTGAAAAAGAACAGACTAAGAACTTTAAGACAGATATGCCTTTAAGGATGACAGGACCAGACCTTAATTTCTCCTGGATAAATAATAAAGAGACCAGAATAATTCCTTAAACTCTCTCAGTGAATTGATACTTTACTCAAAAATATCCCTTCAAAAATGGATAACTTTTGTGCTGACAGATTTAACTAAAAAGAAAAGAACTGAAGACTGAAGACAGGCCTGGAAAATGATCCAAATAAACAAATGGATCTATGACTCAATTGGCTATAGGTAAGCAAAGATCTGGGCAAACCAGAAAAAGACAAAGAATATAGTGTGAAAAAAAAGGAATTTTGCCAATACCTCTTCCAATTCCTTTGTAATTTGAAGTAATTCCAATAGCCATTCCAAAGTGCTAGAGACTGGAAACATATCCTTTCTCTATATACATTTCTTTGCAAAAGTTTATAATTTGAAACAAAAGAAAGTAGGCAGAGTTCCTGCTGCTGCTTTGCTATTGTTAGGTACATGGACAGCAAATGGCAAAATGGCACAGCTGAGTGCTCTGTTTTGAGTGGCCACCTGGGGTGACAGTTAAACATGCACCTCCATGCACTCCTGCCCAATGGACTGATGGAGTACACTGCTCTCTCAATGCTCTTTCATTTGAAAGTAAAATTACAACACCTGCAGCTTCAAATGCCCTCTCTTTGAGGCAGCAAGTGTATAAAATAACATCTTTTTGATGATCAATTTCTGCATGATGTCTCTGAAGCTAATGCTTCCTCTATTAGTAGTGACTTCTGTCTCTGCTCCTCACTTTCATACTGCATGCAAAATCAGTCTTCAGATATGACCTCTGAGCATTCTATATAAGAAACTACAGATCATTATTTAGCTGTTCATGAATGAGAAATAAAGGTGAAATAAAACTATTCCTACATCTTCACATCTTATAAAAAATGTGCAAGGAGCTCTCTCGGAAAGTATGAGTTTTGTTTGCTTAGTGAAGGAGTATTTGTGACTCAAAATGTGGGAACATTAAGGGAAAAATCCCCTCTGAAATCTGTTCTGAAAACTGTTGGGTGTATGCTCACATTAAAGGAAAAAAAAGTAGCAACAGTATCACCCAGCTGGCAAGTACCTTCCTGTGGGATAGCTAGACTATTCCTTGCCAATATGCTCATGTGTAAAAGTGCCAGAACATACTCTCGAGTTCTTTGCAATTATGGCACACAATTTCAGCACCGCATCCACTTGTAAGACTATCCTGAAGTTACATGTGAAGTTTCCAATATGATATCCTAAGTAGCTAAGTATTATTGCTTCTCTATCAGTATGTTTCAGCAACTGCCAATAAAGGAAGCACGGATAATGGTGTGCTGTTCGAAAGAGTTCTTTTTCACCTATTTCATAGATTTTTATCCAAAATTTAAAGCAAAAATAACAAAAAACAGTTTTATTATGTATTCTGATACAGAGCCCACACCTAGTTAAAACAACAGCAACAAAAAAATCACCACAATAATTCCATCAAAAATTTTATGTAAGTGGTGATTTATCACCACTTCCAAGGTCTTCCATCTTCCAGTGGTGCAAGGATAGTACACCAAGAAAAGACCTCTATAACCTTCTCTTTCTCTTGGGATCTCAGGTCCTTTTGACAGCTCAACCATTGCCATTCCAAGATTAATATTTTTTTTTTTTTTTTTACTTTTATACCTGCTAGAAAAAAAATTGTATTCACCCCACCCAGACCGTAGTGGGGCTGAGCTGTTGATTCCCAACCAGAGACTAAGCCAGGAGCAGAGTCCTAAATGGAGTCTCTCCAGTATTATTTTGCCACCTCATACACCACAAATCACTTGATAACATCTTTAATCATATATGAAAGTGTGTAACCAGAGCGGACATTTTGTTTATAATGACACCTTAACTATAAAGGGAAATAAATAGGAATGTTGTTGAAATATTAATAAAAACTGCTCAATGCTTTTTAAATACTTGACTTCTTTCTTTCAAATACTTGACTTCTTTCTTCTCTTTCTGTGATCCCAAATTTTTTTAACTTGATTGATCATGTAGTTTCAGGCTTGTTAATACTTGAGTTGCTGGATCTAGTGACACTACTGTACTACTGTCACATATTTAATTAGCATTGTAGATTGAAGTTGTAATATTTTATCTTCACTGATGATGCACTTCATTCTTTTTGGATCACTGTTTATAAAAACCATTTTTATAGGCATCTATTGAGATCTGAACAGGATTGTCCTCAAAAACTTCAATTCATTTAATGGAAAAGGACTAATTTTTCTTCAACATTATGATCTCCCTCTATAGTAGGATTTAATTGATATACTCGGAAAAAAATGGGGGGGAGGTGGGGAGGGTGTGCCTGATGTTGGTTTAGGTTTCTGGTTTATTGTGCTCAAAGCAAGACAGAAATCTCATCAACTGAGAATACTGAATCCCACAGTATCATTTTAACAAACATACTTCTGGTTACTGATCTATCTTTGTGTGGTATACAGTGCACCGAAATCTGTAAGTGGACTGTCTAATAAATGTACTGGACTGAAGGTCAACATCCCACAGGAAAGTGACTGTCTTGTTTCTTGCATCATTTCAGATAAACCCTAGCCAGTAGATTCAGGAACAAATAGCTGAGATCAACACTGCCTTGGTCAGGAAAAGGACTAAATAAACTTGCAGATCTCTCCTGCATTTAACTTTTAGGATTTTATAGAAAATGAACTCTCTGTAACTAAGGGCTCAGCACTGCCAGAACTGAGGATGGACTGAATCAAATAAGGGATTTGTTTTGCCTTTGATTGTCCCTTTCCGTAATCAGCAACCTGAATTTCCAGATCTTAGCTTACCTGAATGTAACAAAAATGTAGGTTTCTAATACCCACACTTGCAATAATACTGTGCATAAATGGACTGACAGAAGAAAATAAACTAAGGAGAGACTATTTCAGTAACATTATTCCTTATATAATAAAAAAGACGTCAGAGTAAAGCAAGCATGCAGAAATGCCATTAAAGGAGGACAGTTGAGGTACTCTGACCTGGACTGTAGCATCCTACTCTGAAGGAGCTTGATCAGCTCCTTCACTAGCAGGACATTCCCTCTTACGTGTGAATGACTGTGAATTGTATGACTATGCTGATGTGCCACGCAGGGGAAATCTTTTAAAATCCAAACTATCTTACCTAACTAAACAATCCAGGGAGACAGAATAATTTTTTTCAAAACCAGGGCTCAATTTCTGATTTGATGGGCAGCAGTTTACAAATAAAATGCAAGCAAAGACAGGAAGATAGAGTGGGATTCCTACTTCATCTGTGCCATCAACCAATGTACTGGCTAAAATCAAGTTTCAAAAACAGTGGTACAGGCAGAAACAATCTATGCTGAATTTTTGAAGTTCAGGTATGTCCTACAAGAGTCAGGTTCGCTGTTTCATTGTAACATTGAAATTACAGAGATGTAGTTAAAACAGCTTTGAGATGAAGTCTCAGAAGGATCAGGCTAGGAAAGGACTGTTTCTTTTATCTTTTGGATTTTGAAATGTTAGGAAGTAAATCTCTTTCAACCCATTCTTCCCTATCTGAGAAATACAATAAAATATTAAATGAAGTCTATTTTCAATCTGCAGAATGTGAAAGAGGAACAAATTTTTTCTACATTCACAACACCAGATCAATAAATCAATACACAAAGCTAGTCGTCTTTTGAAAATTATTCTACCACATGTACGTAATGATCTTCTAAGGACTTGTCTCCTGTCAGACAAACCTCGTCATTTGCATCTGAGTTGACAGTGGACCAATGCTGATAGACACACATGGGAAAATACAAGAAAAGTGTCTTTCTCCTCTTACTCATAGAGCCGGAAAAGAGATCAAATTGGATAAGTGATCTGGTAATTACAGAGCCTTTGGAAAGTATATGGACAGCTACACAGAATGCACGTGGACATAGTTGAATCTTTTTGTTTCCCTCTGTCGTGGTTTAAGCCCTGCCACGCAACCCACTCACTCACTCACTCCCCCTCCTTCCTCCCTCAGCTCCCAGAAGGATGGGGAGGAGAATTGAAAGAATGTAACTCCCACAGGTTGAGATAAGAACAGTCCAGTAACTAAGGTATAACATAAATCACTACTGCTACCACCAATAATAATAATGATAAGGAAAATAACAAGGGAAGAGAATACAACCACTCACCACCCGCCAACAGATACCCAGTCCCACCTCAGCACAGCTCGCCCTTCTGGGTAACTGCACCCAGTTCCATCCTGGGCATGACATGCTGTGGCATGGAATACCTCCTTGGTTAGTTTGGGTCAGGTGTCCTGTCTCTGCTTCCTCCTGGTTTTCCCCCCTCCCTGGCAGAGCATGAGGCTCAGAAAGTCATTGGTCAGACTAAACATTCTAAGCAGTGGCTAGAAACATCGGTGTTATCATCACTGTTCCCAGACTGAAAGTCAAAAACACAGCACTGCACCAGCTACCAAGGAGAAAAAATGACTGCTACTGCTGAACCCAGGACACCCTCTTCTTTTTTCCATCTTTAAAAAAGTCTCCTTTAAAAGAAAAGGGTTGGGTTTTTTTTCTTAATTTAAACTTCCCTACTCCTCTCCCTTTTGATGCAACACCATTCGTAAATGGCAATTTTGTTCCTGAACCAGCATGTACAGAAGAGCTTCCAGAAAAAAAACAGTCCTAGTTTCAGACCAGGTGTCACGTTATGGCACCAGGTAGTCTACCCGCTTCCCAAGAAAGATGAGACCCTTGTATCCAACCTGCCTGCCCCACCTTGGGCAGCTCACAGAATCGGAAGGTGTTCACCTAACCTATTCAGGGACCCTACAAGCAGTACTGGGCCAATAGAGGTTAGGGAGACCAGTCCACCCGCTTCCCAAGAAGGACGAGACCCTTGTATCTGACCCGTCTGCCCCCCTTGGGCAGCTCACGGAGTCGGAGGGTGTTCATTTAACCTGTCAGGAGCCCCACGAGCAGCACGCTAGGCCAGATCCCTTAGATTTATGTATTACTTGTGACAGGATACAGATTCAAGATGGCCGTTGATAGTGACTGACTACAAAAACACATTTGGGTTACAATAAGATACAATCAAACTGATCAGTGATAATATTAGGAGCTAGCAAGATGTTAGTAAATAAATGCGCATAACACAATAGGCATCCCTGGGCGGGGGGAAGAGTGATCCAGCCAGTCGCCTGATCCCAGAGTTTCGATGGAGGAATTCTCACCCAAAATCCCCCTTCTCTTTTGCCAATTTATACTATTTCTTTACTCTCAGGGTGGAGCTTGAGTGACTCTAGTCATAAATTCCTTTCATACCTTTGTCAGGATTGGTGTGAATTTTCCTCGCTTTGATTTAAAGGTACAGGCTGAAAGAATTTCAGGGAGCAAGAGCAGTGAGGGATGGTCGCAGCTCGGGCGGGGGTCTCTGTTGAGGTGGGTGTGTGTTTTAGTATTATAATGA
>WYDI02016560.1:0-43168 GCA_009867235.2 Psittacus erithacus
GTGTTGATTGATGAGAAAATGAACATGAGCCAGCAGTGTGCAGTTACAGCCCAGAAAGCCAACCGTATCCTGGGCTGCATCAAAAGGAGCATGACCAGACAGCTGAAGGAGGTGATCCTGCCCCTCTACTCTGCTCTTGTGAGACCTCACTGGGAGTATTGTGTGCAGTTCTGGTGTCCTCAACAGAAGAAGGACATGGAACTGTTGGAGGAAGTGCAGGGGAGGGCCACGAGGATGCTCAGGGAACTGGAGCACCTCCTGTATGAAGACAGGCTGAGAAAGCTGGGGCTGTTCAGCCTGGAGAAAAGAAGGCTGGGTGAAGACCTCATAGCAGCCTTCCAGTATCTGAGGAAGGCCTATAAGGATGCTGGAGAGGAACTTTCATTAGGGACTGTAGTGATAGGACGTGGGGTAATGGGTTTAAGTTAAACAGGGAAGTTTAGATTGGATATGAGGAAGAAGTTCTTTACTGTGAGGGTGATGAGGCACTGGAATGGGCTTCCCAGGGAAGTTGTGAATGCTCCATCGCTGGCAGCGTCCAAGGCCAGTTTGGACAGGGCCTTGGGTGACATGGTTTATCATGTGGTGTCCCTTCCCATGGTAGCTGGGTTTGGAACTAGATGATCTTAAAGTCCTTTCCAACCCTGACTGTTCTATGACTTCCAAGATGTGTTATACATACATTTCTTATCAGCTAAATTGTATTTTTTTGTAGATTTTATCTTCCTTTTTTTTTCAGTAGATGTGATGTTTATTTTTGTTCTTTACCTTTGCCTTTTACCGTCTGGTCACAGATCAATATATTAGACTGACTGAAGCATTTATAAGCTCAGAAAGGAAATTTATTTTACCTTACAAAGATAAAGTCCATTTAGAAGCGTACATTACATTTGGATCAGTGGAATATGGTATAACAGAAGAACAAAACAATTTAGGTTTCAATTTAAAATATTTGTACATTATCTTGATTGTTAAGGAGCTAACTTGTTAATGTGATTCTGAAAAAACTTCCAGTAGCAAAAAGAAAGGAGGCTTATGGCTTGATTAAAATGAAATACTTCAATTAGAATGACTGAAACATAACAAAGTTCTTATTGAGTATTTTTTATATTCAAGTACTTAAGGACTTTCTACTAATTTAAAATTCTTCAAACATTAAGCTGATTTGATGTCTATTTAAAGAGGAATCTTTTCCCTTTTATTTTTTTGTTTTGTTTGCTTTGGGTTTTTCTTGACCTTTTGGATTACATTTTGCTGTCCTAGAAGTATGATCCAGTTGAATGCTGGATTGTGGATGTCTGATCCATAGCTCTTTACTAATACATACTGTGTTACACTTTATCTTCAGTGCATGAAGAGTTTGCAATTAGAAGTTAGATGGAAAGAATAGCTTATTAGCTTGAAGATAAATGATGTGAATGGCATGATGAACACATATAGGGAATGTTTATTCATTATTATTTGTAAACTAATAGAAGAATATAAAAGAATCTAAACAAATTAGCAGACATCATTTTTTAAATGCAAGTACTATTTCCATGGAGCAAGTAACTAAATCATGGAACTCAGTTGCATCAGATTTTCTGGAGGCGAAAAGTGCAAATAAGTTCAAATAGTGAGTAGGTAAGTCATAGAAGAAAAGTCCCACATGGAGGCTATTAATCCAAAGATCTCAGAAAACCTTATACTTAAGTTGTTAGAAAATAAACCAGCGTAAGTAATTCTGGCATCCTTTCTTATTCATGTACTCTTTTCTCAAAAGTATACTCTTGGCTAGTGTTAGAGACAGAATTTTCAAATTAGACAGTTTTTTGACCTCAGATTGCACAGATTTTGTGTTGTTAGATATGTCCAAGCTACAGAGGGCTGCCAGTCATCCCAGAGTGTTGTTTAAGATGCTATCATGTGTGCTTCACTTTTAAATCCATTGAAAACATCAGTCAGAAAGCAATCACATTTTTAAGGGCAAATACAAACAACAGCACAAAGAAAATAAAAACCTCTGTGTTACTAAAATCAAGTCAGAAAGAACATATCTGATTCATCCATTAAATGAATAAACTTTAAGCCAGGCAATGGAGCACATGACTCTAGAGGCAACATCAGGTTCTTGTCTTACTGGAGACCATTTCTAATTAACATGCACATCCTTCCTTGTTTGTGCTCTTGTTTGCTCCGTGTAAACAACTGGAAATAGCTGTTTTCCCCTTGTGTTCAAACAATCAAAGACCTTTGATACTGTGAAGAAAATTAGTAACAGGTGAAAGATCATGTTTAGCAATGTCAGGACAAAAAACTGTCATTTGCTTTAAAGTATTTCTCCTCTAATCTTCTTTCATTCCTAACAGATAATAACTGTTGTTGCATGTATCAATTTCTCTGAAGCCTCTGTGTAGTAAAAATAAACATGAAGAAAAGCCTTTGTAACTTTGCATCATATGCAGTAAAGTGTGAGGAAACATAGGAAATTACTGAGATTTGCATAAGTGCATTTGGCTTCCTTATCATATTTACTTGAACCACACAAGAAAAATAGAATTTAGTTCTTACTGTAAGGATAAAATATTATCAGAATACATATGCATTGTGATCAAATGCAGTTAAGGTGTTCCTGGTGTAGAAAAAGATTGTAACTTTCACTTTTTTATATAGATTTCAATTTTTGTAGTACTCAATTTGTTTCTGTGCGCTTTGTCACCAATGCCTGTGCTTTTCTGAGGCTTGTTTTCCGTATATGAAGAAGACAATTTTTTTTTTCAGGTACTCTAAATAAGCTCCTATCTCTTCTAGAAGTCTTCTAGAAGGCAAATATCATCTTCAGATTTAAATTTCCCTTTCGACTTGCTTTTGGGTTTTTTACACTTTCAATGTAGAAAATATTCACCCATATTTCCTTCAATTAATGCATGTATATTCCATCTGTTATTAATTGTTAAAAGAGGTAAAACAGATTTGCTCATTCATAACTAATTCAACTTAAAAATCTGAGTCACTGTCACCATTATATTTGCTTTCAGAAACAGACTGCTGATGATGATTATTAGCAAGAGCTTAGCAGTTGTTCCTAGTTGCTGAGCTCTATGAAAAGAGGTCTATCGCACAGCCATACATTCAAAAAAGACTTTTAAAAACTAATATTTCAACCCAATTCATTGCACTAAGAAATGACACGGAAACCAGCTTTAAGATGGTTTCTATCATACCATTTCTTAGAGTTTGATTGGTAAAGATCAAGAGAGTTGCGGGGGGAGGGGTTACAAAAACCCAGAAGCTGCTTATTGATACCTTCTGAATGCCCCTAAAGGACCTATTAAATTGCAAAATGGCTACTTTCTAGGTATCCTTCTTGAGAGTTTTTAAACTGCATGTTGAAGACCGTGGCACCTAATCTGCATTAACTAACAGTTCAGGTCTGACTTTATTCAGCATTTTGCAGCAGAGATCTGAAGCTTATGGTACATATCACAAATTCATGTATTTTAAATTACCTACAGTTCAGTAAGTTATGGTTGACATTGTGGCTCCTACAAATTCAGCATACTTCACAAAAAAAATGAGAATATTGTCTTCAGGTCTTAAATTCTATTGTGCAAATGTCCGCTTACACATACTTTGTTATCACCAGTGTACTAGGGGAAAAAAAGAAAAAGAAAAAAAAAAGGAAAAGAGATAAAAATGCAACAAACTATAATTTAGTTTCTAAACAAAAGAGAAGTTTCCAAATTATTTTTTTCATATGAATTGCATGAAAAACATTAAAGCCATAACTGACTTAGAGTAAATATATGTACAGCCAAGACTTAGTGAAAAAACACTGCTGGTTAAAACATCACCCTGATAGAGACAAGAAAGGCTGATCTGTTGTTTTTCTACATCAGTTAAGAGTGACACTTTCTACATAGAAATTAAAAGCTATTCTATGCATAATAGCAAGTGAGAGAAGCTTATGTCATGGTCTGAAAGTGTGATAGTATATTGCTGTAGTATTTAACATAAAAGAACTCACTTTTAGCATGTGGAATATTCAACTTTTTCTTACCAACAGAATTCTGTAAAATATTCAGTAAAGTTTAACTTAGGTTAAACTTAATTACCTATGTTATTTTTGAGGTATATTCTCTAGATTAAAAATGTACATAAATGCAGCTGGGATGCTGAGAAACCAGGTGTTATGGAGAGGAATCAGCTTATTTTGCTTGCTTATTTAACTTCAGAAATACATTTCAACAGCCTGAAAGACAGACACTTACAACTAAATACTAGGATTCCCAGCAAAAGAGATGTGCATTTCTTTCTCCTTGTCGTCACATCTCTTAACATGAGCACACTGCATGCCACATCAGAAACATGAGCAGACCTGGGTTTTGGCTTTGATTTGGAGTTTTTTTTCCCCTTTGCTGTCAGCTCATTTGGGGTAAATGTTTTATTTCCTGCTTTGCACTAGGATGAAAGCAGTTGAAGTTTTTCAAAACAGGAAAAAAAGAAAAAAAAAAAAGACTTTCTGTAGTACCTTGGATATTAAATTAAAAACAAAATAGTTTGTTGTAAGCCATATAGAATAGAAAACATTTTTTGAAGTGTCCTTGATATGAAAACCAAGTAAAACTTCCATTAGAGCTCTTTATCCTTTCACTTAATCTCTCTTCTTCTGTCCTTTCCTACTCTCTTTCCTCCTCATCTATCTCCCTCCAGCTTCCCTTTTTGTTCCTGGAACATTCTGTTTCTCTTATGAGCTAACAAGTTTGATGTGGCCTTGCGTCTCATTCCCTTCCAGGCTTGCAGCTGTTTTGGCAACAGAAGAAAAAAATCCCCATAACAAATCAAATAAAAGCCCATTCTGTGAAGAGGAATTGAAAACAGCAGGCCTCAAAGAGGACTGCATATGAGATGCCTTGTTCTGGCTTTCAACACGACTGAAATCAGAAACACATTACCATAATATGAAACAGCCTACTCCTAACACAAGACAGATGGTGGGTAATAACCCATGCATCGTTAATAAATAAATTCCAGCATTAAAGGCTTTACAAAGTATGACAACATTTTCTGGGCAAAATTACTGCCACTTTTCCACCCCCAACATTATTTCACTCTCTTGTGGGTCTCTTTCACTCCCTTTCTTTCCCTTTTAAAGTGACTGTACTGTTGAAGGAAATTAAACACAGTAAAAGTTTTAATCAGATGAAACCCATCTTAGTGTATAAGTCTGAAACTCCAGAAGGGAAAAATAAAATAGCTGCCAAAGTGTAATAGCTCCCATGTACTTCTGTTGGATCAGCAAACAGCAACTTATTGCATTGCACTCCACTAGCTGTCTTTGCCCTTTCTTCTCATCTACTATTCTTATATTTCACTATAAATTTCAAGTAAGAGTTTTTTGGCATTGTATTTTCCACTAAATTGAAAAATATATGCATAATTTCTCAACTCTCCTTCTACAAACTATGCTATCTGTCTTTTTCCCTTTCTTCCTCACTCATTTCAGAGATAATTTTTGGTAAAATATATATACCTTTTAACTTTAGCAAATTTTGGAGAGTATTTAAAATAAAATAAGATGGACCCACTACAATGCATTTGTGCCTGACCAACATGAGTATATCACATGCAAGGAGAAGAGAGAACAGATGGTATGAGATTTTTACAGTGTGCTACACAGTTATAAGTACAGAGATGAAATCCCAGGTAGAGTTTGAAATCTGTATGTTTCAGAATTCATAGTGTTACACTCAGCTTTGGGATTAACATCTATCATAAAGACAAATAGTGGGTCGCAGTGTTTGATTGTGTATGCGTGGTGGGCTGACCTTGACTGTCAACAAGATGCCCACAAAGCCACCTGTAACTGTCCCTCCTCAAAATGGCTGGGAGAAAATACAGTGAAAAGATTGTGGGTGGACATAAGGACAGTGAGTTCACTTACCAGTTACCATCATGAGTAAAACACTCAACTTGGGGAAATTAATTAAGTTTATTGTTAATTAATTATAACAGAGGAGCATGGTAAGAAATAAGAAAAAAACTAAAACCACCTTTCCCCATCCCTCCCTTTATCACAGGCTCAACTTCTCTCCTAAATCCTCTACCTTTTGCTCCCTGCTCAAGTGGTGCAGGGGGATGGGAAAGTGGGCATGGAGTTAGTTCATTACCCTTTGTCTCTGCTTCTCCTTCCTTCTCACACTCTTCCCCTTCTCTAGCATGGGGTCCCACCCATGGGAAACAGTCCTTCATGGACTTCTCTATGGGAGTCCTTCCTATGGGCATTCTTCAAGAGCTGCTCCAGCTTGGATCCTTTCTATGGGGTGCAGTTCTTCAGGAACAGATTGCTCCAGTGCCTGTCCCCCCTTTGTTTTCCCCCCCCCCCCCCCCCCCCCCCCCCCCCCCAGGGTCACAGGTCCTTCAGAAACCTCCACTTGCATGGGCTGTTCCCTATGGACTGCAGCTCCTGTCAGGTCCTTCCTCCGGTATGGACTTTCCTCAGTCTGAAGTTACCTTCAGAGCATGTCCACCTGCTCCACTGTAGACGCCATGGACTGCAGGGGAATCTCTACTCCAGCACCTGGAGTGCCTCTTCCACTTCCTTCTTCACTGGCTTTGGTGTCATCTGCAGGGCTGTTTCACATTTTCTCATTGCTTTCTCCCAGCTGCTGTTGCACAGCCTTTTTTACCCCTCCTTAAATATGTTATCCCGGCAGTGCTACCAATATCACTGATGAGCTCAGCCTTGACCAGCAGCAGATCTGTCCTGGAGCTGGCTGAAACTGGCTCTGCCTATCACAGGGGCAGCTTCTGGTGTCCTTTCACAGAATCACTCTCTTCAGCCCTTTGTTGGAGCATTATATCCCTCTGCTATCCCCTGGGCTCCTCTGTGATCTCAGGAATTCCTGTCAGACCTTGGCCTTTACGTAATGAGTTGCGTGGTGGAGCATCCCTGGACTGTACCAGGAACTCTTGTATCGTTAAGGAGGGAGGCACTGTTTTTACCAGGGACTACTGTTCCTGTAGAAGCAAAAGAGGGCATAATCCGTCATTCTCTGACAGCCTCAGAACGTTCCCTCCCTTTCTCATAGCCCGAGTGGACTGGTACCATTGTTACTGGAATACTCTTTCTAGTAATTACCAACTCAGTTTGTGACCAGGATGGAAATTTACTAATGGCTAAAGACAATCGTCTTGCAAATCTGTAAATAATGGTCCCAAGTAAGGCCCTGTCATGGTTTAAACCCAGCAGGTAAGTAAGTACCACTCAGCAGCTCACTTGCTCCTCACTGTTTCCCCCCTTCCTAGGTGGGACAGGAAGGAAAATCAAAGAAATGTAAAACCTGCAATAAGAGATAAGTACAGTCCAATAACTTAAGTACAATATACTACTAATGATAATAATGTAAGGGAAGAAAATATAAAACCAAAAGGGGAAAATGGAAAAAATAACAATAAACACAAGTGATGTACAATACAATTTCTCACCACCCGCTGACCGATACCCAACCTGACCTGAGCAGTGATCAGGCCCCTCTGGGTAACTCCCCCTCAGTTTATACACTGGGCATGATGTACTGTGTTATGGAATACCGCTTGGGCTATTTTGGCTCAGATACCTGCTCTCTCCTGGCTTCTTATGCTCCTCCTTAATGGCAAAGCATGAGACTGAAAAGTCCTTTGTCAGGGTAAGTGCTACTGAGCAACAACTAAAACATCAGCGTGTTATCAGCATTGTTCTCAGACTAAAGACAAAACACAGCATTGCACTAGCTACTAGGAAGAAAATTAACTCTATCCCAGCTGAAACCAGGACATGCCCTTTGAGCAATCCTGGACTGCCTTGGGCAGTGACCAGCACCTCCCTCTGAATGGAATGCCCCTCAGAGTTTGCAGACTCTCAAGTTTGCCATTAGCAAAGGATCGCTGTGGAAAGATGGACTGATGTCCCTCACTCTTCAAGACTCAACCCTCACCCACTGAGAAATGCAAGACGTTAAATGAGACTATTTCACTGACTCAAGGGGAATTTTAACAGAAATACCCTTAAATGCAAGGGTACTATTACAAGAGTAAACCTGATATTACTTGTACAGAACTGACTGGAAAAAACATTCACATTTACCTGTGCAGGTAAATATTCTATGCATTTAGTTAATGGATTTCCACTACCCTGTTGTAATTATAGTAAATAATTACACAATGGTTTTCAATTCCTATTAAGATATGAATGTTTTAAATGTTACATTTGCTTCAAATCAGTTAAAATATGACAAAACCACTTTTATGTCAGCAGGCACTGTATGTGTCAAAAATTTCTGGTAAAACTTCATGAGAGCTCTGAAAGCCTCTGAAGGTTACTTATTGTGAAAAACTATATTAACAACTCTTGAATTTCATAGCACAGAATTTCAGTACAAGAATTTATTTAGCCATAAAATCATTCCTTTCACATTTGTAAAGTTTTACACTGAACTGTTCATCAGAAAATCCATGTTATATAGAAGATTAAGGAATTCATGTTATATGGAAGACTGGGAAAATCTTCTAAATATTGTGAACCTCCTCTTGAGCAAAATGATAGAGTGCACATTTAGACCACTACATTTAAAATCTACCTCATTAAGTAATTTTTTAAACATTAAGAATACGTTAAAAGCTTCCGTATGTACTTGTTACTCTAATTAGACAAGTAACATCTGAAACCCCTAGTGATATCTTGATTTTGCCTTTATGAAGCAAATATGTCAGTTATATAGATTTTGTTTTGAAAGCACCTATTTTCAGAAAAGGCTCTATGTTTTTAAAAAAAAATAAGGAAATATAGGAGTAATAAATTCAGGCTTATTGATATTTTGACCAACTTTTCACTATATTTGTATGTTTGTTTTACAGTAGTGAAAATGCCTAGTCAGAGTTGAAAGTTGTTCTTTGCTAATTCAGATAGAGAATTGCTACTTGAAGGTTGGCCACTAGTCCTTCAGCTTTAAAAGAAGGATAGATATCTCAGAAGATGCAGTCGCTACCCTTGAAAAAACATCTGTTTACATGATCTACTGTCGTTTACATGTATTTTAGGATTTCTTCCCCCTCCCCACCCCCCAGTAGGTACCTTTGTGGCGATAAGACTTCGCAAATAATCTAATATTCTTTCTTTAGTTTATTTATTTAATAGCTAGGTAGTGACAACCAAAACTGTCAAATCATAAATTTATAGATGTACATGGCAAGAAAAACACTGTTTTCACAAATGTGGGTGTAAAAATCAAGAATACCTGACCCATTCATTAATGTTTGACTTACTTACATTAATTTTCATGAAAAGTAGTTTTAGGTCTGTCCAAGGCAGTAATCTGCATAAAATAATCTACTTAGGGATAGCACAATGCAGAGAACAGTGATTATGAAGTAAATCAAGGTTAGCCTCAATTTGGTAATTTTCCCCGAAGAGATTGCTTCTTTCTGATATAGTGCTGTGCTTAATGCCAGCTTCTTGGCAGTGACTCAGTTGCTCAGCTGATATCAAATTTGTGTCAAGAGCCTTTAATGGATTATATTGTCTGAGTACACTGAGCCAGCTCAGGGCTCTTCACACCACTTCAACTCTCATCAAATCTCACTTACTCTTCCTAAGTGATGCAATGGGTTCATAGGGCCTCTTGCTCTGGACAGGGTTTAGAAGGGAGTGTGATAAATATATCTGCGGGTAATTAATTAATGAGCATTTTCTGCCATTATGCAAGAATATCCATCACTGTTCATAAGTAGAAGCACAATAAAGCTGTTCTTATGCATTTTAAAAAGCTTTCTGAGACATAAGCCACAGTTCTACATATTGAATTTCCCATAGTATAAGAATGTCTCTAATTTTCTAAAACATGCTCTCAAGCAGACTTAAAAGAGGGTCAGTCTACATGTGTGGATATTTGGAAACTTTTTTAGGGTGGTAGGTTCTGCTTCGCAGATATGAAAAGCCAGTGCCTCAAATTAAATATTTCTTCCTACTATGCAGTACAGAATTTTCTTTATTTAATGTCTATTGGGGTACTGACCCTAAAAAAGAGAAATAAACCAGGTGGTTTTTTCCTAAATTTATCGAAAAGTTATCAACTGACATAATTCTGCACAAGTATATGCCATTTTTCTATTCATGAGAAAAGCTACATTATTCTAGGAAAAAACCCTAGTATTTACAATTGTATAATATTTAAATTAATACATTTTGCCTTGTAAAATTAAATTCCCATATATAGGGGACAAAAAATGTACAAAGCCATTTTAATAAGAACATAAATATGAAAAAATTGCAGTTCTAAATGTAGTAATACAAATTTAGACAAAGATACATTAAATTAATTCATATGTATTTTTGCTGTTGACCAAGCTGTGAATTGTGTGCTTATCACTGGCTCAATTTTCAGTTCTTAAGTGTTTTTAGATGTCTGTCAGTTACTTGCTGCTGATAGAAAAACCCTGATATTTTTATTTTGATAGCTGCAAATAAATTACAGGTAAAAAAGGGAATTAAGGGAATATATAACTGCAGTTATCATCTGGGATGCTGAACAAATGAATTTCAGTGCTGAAACCAACAAAGTACTTGTCCTTTAGATTAAAAATTCTTAAAAAGGTTAATTGTAATCAAATGAATAGCACAACTACTTTCAAGAGTATAAGAACACTGATAAGAATAATGAAAGCTTGAGTCAAATAATGTTTAGATGAGCGCTATATATATACTGTAATTTTCAGGGTCTTAGGAAATTTGCTTTTGATCCTTAAAGGAGTAGCTGAAGCAATCTATGAACCCTTAACAAAGATCTCCAGAAAGCTGTGGATGATGAGTGAGGTCCCAGAGAAGTAGGGAAGGTCAAATACAATGTGTACCATTAAAAAAAGGCAGAAGGAGCGCTTAGGGACTATAGAGTGCTCAGCCTAAATATAATACTAGAAAGCTAGTGGAACAAATTATTGAACAATCAATTTAGAAGTTCTTGGAGGATAATCAGGTGCTAAGGTATGGCCAGCACTAATTTGTCAAGAGCAAATGGAGTCAAACCAATTTAATTTTCTTTTCCTATAGAGTACTGGCTTTGTGGTAGAGGAACACTCAGCAGAAGTGCTGTTGCTTGACTCTATTACATTTTTGAATGCAACACATCTTTTATAAGCAAACTAAGTAATTATGGCTTAGATATTGCTACTGCTAGATGAGTCACAGCTGCTTAAAACCCCAAATGATAGTTGCTTATCTTCAAATACAATTTGGCAAAGATTTTTTTTTTTTGTCATTTAATGCTAGCAATTATATTAATTTCATGCTAAACTTCCAATTTTCAGTCTAGCGCATGGTTGATGGAGTAATAATAAACCAGTGGAAGCTTACAGATGACGTTCAAGACTGAGAGTACTGGACAAAAATCCTAATCATAGAATGATAGAATGGTTTGGGTTGGGAAAGACCTTAAGATCTAGTCTCAACTCCCTGCCATGGTCATGGACGACATCTACTAGAACAGGTTGCTCAAGGGCCTGTCAATTGATTTTGATAGATCGACGAATACTACAAAATCAGGAAGAAAAAATTCAAAAGAGATAAGAATGATGTGTTAGATTTAGAAAGAAGAATAACTTCAAATTGAAAAATTACTGCTTTGAAAGCAGCACTTTGGAAAAAGACATAGGTACTGTTTGCATCGTGGTACAGACTGAATGTAGAATTACTGTGAGATGACATTGCAAGGCAGTCTACTGTCAGGTTGTGCAAATAGAAACATTAAGACATAAAAGGTAATTATTCTCCTTATCTTGGCAATCATGATATCTCACTGGGCACAGAATACACTATATAGGTCTCACAGATTAGTACAGAGCTGGTTGGATGAAGACAGTCATTAAAAGACCACCAAATTAAAATTGTTTTAAAAGCACAGTATCTATATAACAAAAAAAACCCAAAACAAAACCAAAAAAAAAAAAAAAACACACACACGCAAAAAAAAAAAAAAAAAAAAATCCCAAAATCCCCAAAATATCCCAAACAAACCAACCAACCAAACAAACAAACAAAACCAAACCAGAATTCTGAGGTATTAGTCTGTGGAAAAGAACCATATGAGCACTGTCACAATCTTAAATTACGTAAAATTTTTGTTTCAAAAATGGTGATGATAGATTGATCATCCAACTCCATTGACATAGGAGAAAATTAATAAACAAAGCGGATATGCTTTAGAAGTTATGTGTATCTTTTAATGGGAATAATTATGCAAGTAAACAAATTATCTAGCTGTGTTCAACCTACCAGTGTAAAGTTTATTTGACCTGTTTTAAATACAGGTCAAAAAACATCTACCAGCTATGATAATCCATCCTTAGCCCAAGGACGTGCTTGCCCCAACACTTGTAAATTTGTGTTGAGACACAGTGAGCTGTAGTATGAGTAATTATTTTGCCCAGAGGTCAAACTGTGCACACTTTTTCTTACTTCACTTTTGCCTCACATTTCAAAGCATTCCAGATGAACCTGTTCTTTGCAGATCTTCCAACCACTTTGTGAACATTCCTTTATGACCTATGCAAAATGTCTTGAACCTTTCTTCTTTTAAGCAATGTCTAGGAGTTCTTTGCTTCATTTTGCAGGTGAAATAAAACTTTATCACTGTTTTAATAGGATTTTGACAGCTCTGTGAAAAGATAGAAGGTTTTGATGGATGTATTCTAAAACTATTATCCATATTACAAGAAAGTGTTCCAAAAATCCAAAGCACATCCTCTGAAGTACGGGAAAGTAATGTTCTGGCTGCAGCTCAAAGCAGCGAAATAGTGATCTCTAACTTCCAATTATTTTTTGAGAGGATGTAGAAGAAGGAATCACTAGTTGCAGTCCAATCCAGTGTCTGGAAAAAAAAAAAAAAAAAAAAAAGGAAGAAAAAGACAAAAGGTTTCATCTTGTTTACTGGGAGAGTCATTTGCATGTCTTGGTCATATTAATGTACAAACCCCAGAATGGATATTTGGAACATGTTGAACTTCCAGGAACATTTTTATTAGCAGACACTTAGTGAAAAAGATTCTTGAATACTCTTTGAAGTTATGCCTACCTTAAAGAACGCTTTATTTTCCCTTTTACGGGGTGTAAATGTAGTGATCTAAGTGGCAGGTGGCTGAAGATTTCAGCTTGCTATCAAACAAAGGAATGAGAATCTGCAGGCTTTAAAGCAACAAAAAGAAGTCTCTATGAATATCCTTATGATCTAGAAGATTTGCAGTACAGGAGGGAAGGAAGGAAGGAAAGAAGAAGGAATGAAGAAAGGAAAAGGGAAAGAGGGAAAGAGGAAAAGTAGAAAGGCAAGACAAGGCAAGGCAAGGCAAGGCAAGGCAAAGAGAATATTTCATCAGGTAGTACCTGATACATCATCTATGCAAGATTTTGTTTTTTTTCCTAATCATCTGAACTTGAATGTACATATATAGCAGGTTTTCAACATTTACAGCTCCATTAACATATGTAGTTATAGGATACACCAAGCATGACTTAGCTTCTCAAGTTTTCTTACATAAGTTTCCTTTGTTTTTCTAGCAAGATGTTGTTGAAGATGCTCAGAGGCAACAGCAAAATGCTTAACAAAATTAGGATTATAGTGTATTTCCAACACTCTTTTTTACTTATTTACACATATTTTGAAGTCTTTGTGTATACTGAAGCATCAAATGATGTCTTTTGCTTGACTGGTCAGTCAATGAAGTTTTTGTAAGAAACGTTTTGATCTTACTGAAAGAGCCCACTCCTTAACCGAAGATCATGGCTAGCTTTAATACGAGAGATGAAACACCCTTATGGTTCTTTGGCAAAATGTCTGGTCATTATTTATTGGAGAGTCTATTGATTAAGTTCTGTTTATATATCCACACAGTTTTTGATGAATATTTGTGAAATATTTAACGATGACTCATGATGGAAGAAATTAATTTTCTGTCTTCCATTAAAAATATCCCATAAAAGAGTGCTTATTTGATAACAGTTCCACCACATTTGTATTCAGCTACTGTGAAATTTATTTTTTTTGCAGAGTTTATCCATCCTTTACTAACTCAGTGTACATGTATATGTGCATGGTGTCTACTATACGATGCAAAGTTTTGCCTAAAAAAATATTAAATTGATCAGTAGGAAGAGAAGAAAGTAAGGAAAAAAGATGTATTTAAACAAATCGAAGAGTCGGGTAATGTTCTTTGTTGATGTGTGTTTGTTATTTTTATTTTTTTTAAGTTTTTTTGAAGTTAACTAATTAACATGAAATTTATGGTAGGAGAGATTAAAAAACATACTTCTTAATCATATACTATATTATAATGCATGTACTCATAACTGTTTGCTCTAGAGGGACTTGAGAGTGTAGAAGGGCTTTCTCATTTCTTACCTTTTTGTCAACATTACCAGGCCTTGACTTTGTGCAAAGCAAAGAAATATGCCTTCAAGTTTTTTACATATACCATTATCATGGAAGCAAAACAGGGGTCCTGAGACTAAGCATGTGCTTCAGAAACACTTGTTCCATGAAGAAGCTGAAGGATTAATAATTTGGATTACTTCAGGAAAATGAACTAAACATGGCAAAAAGAAAAATGGAGGCTCTTCTAGTATTAGCATACTATTTATTTGGTAGGAGGAATGGGGCTTATGATAAACTATATTAGGACCAGCACAAGAAAATCAGAAGACTGGCTTAGAAGTGTAAGGTAGGAATACATTTCAACATATTACAACTTGAGTACCTTTTCAGTAACGTCAAGTGTACCTAGAGGCAAAGGTACACAATTGGAAAGCAGGATTTATTCATAAGAAATACAGTCAGAAGACAGTACGAGCAAGCACTGCATAAAGCAGAAGTGGGGTTTTTTCTCCTAAACACTTAGGAAAGATCTTTATATCTCATGTGTTTATAATTTTATACGCATAGTTTTTTATGTAGATAAAAATGCATGCCATATGAGCTCTGATGTCAAGAACAAAAATAAAGGAGAAAGGATGAATTAAGACCTCCTCTGATATTTTATGGCGAAATGATGGAGGGTTCCAGTGTTTCTTTTCAACAATATAATTGGCAAATATGAAGACAACACCCAGTCTACCAGATTCCTAACAAAGAGACACAAGCAAAAGAGAAGGAAATCTGACTAGAGTTTTAAATCATTATTTAAAAAATAACAATAAAATAAGCTGTATGATTACAGGACCATTACTGATAGGCAAAGAGTAGAAGTCTGTTGAGAAAAGGTACATCCTTTATAAGTTTTTAGGGAAAGTCTGCTGACCATGCGCACTCCCAGTAACAAAGGAGATCTTTAGGGTCAGATTCTTCAGCTATAGTAACACTGGGAATGACTGACATTTCCAACTTCTGCTGAAGTGAGGGAATACACCTGGTCAAAATGCCTTTAGAAACGACACTGTGATTTCATTCAGACTTCACAGTAAGTGCTAATAATGTGCCTTTTTACATTGTCAAAATTGAAGGAACAACTGGGCAAAATATCTTTGAAGCAGTTATTGAGGCATTAAATTGTACAAACTTGAAATAATTTACTGCTGCTTATTTAACTTCCTTAATTGATCTGGACAGTTACATTTTCACTGCAAAGAAAAATTTTGGCCCTTAGCTTTCCCTAAGCAATGTGAGGTTTGGCTTTTCTGTCTGCTTCTTCATTTGACAGAAGAATAGCTTCATGCTGAAGACTCCATCTTCTGTAGGCTATCCTCCTACAATATCAGTGGCTTCACATATCACTTTCTAATTTCCTGTCCTTTCTTTTTCTAATTTCCTGAAACCTGATTGGCATTGCCAGTTTATAATTTGAGCTACAAAGTCCATATCTCCTAAAAGATTAAACTATTGCCATTTTTCCTCCTTTTATTTTTTTTTTTTCTTTGAACAAAGCTTTCTAAAATTGTGCTGAGTGTAATTCATGGTTACAAATGTCACTCTTTTATATGCAATTAAACACCTACTGAACATGTGGCCTCATTCTTTTCTGTTAACATATGAGTGAAACGAGGGAGACTCTGAAAAAGTTGACCAGTTCTGCTGTAATTAAAAGATTTCTTCAGTCTGGTACATCTGATGCCAGTATCAAATACTTAGCACTTTTATGCATGGACTTCTTTAGCCCCTTGGAAACCTTAAAAGAGAAAATATTTATTTAATAAGTAAGTGTATAGGATATTGAGAGTTTTCTGTTTGAAATCCACTTTTTATCACTCATGGATAGAGATCTTCATCGAATGATCTGGTCAGACACAAAAGCATGTGGTGAAGAAATTAATTGGAAATGAAAAGGGAGATTGAGATTAACTATTGCCATATTTGTAAATTCCTACAGATTTGCATTTTTAATGTATTCTCTAAATACATTTAAAAATGCCCTGAACATCCATACCTCATGTATTATTTTAAGTCTGCATGGGAGATAACTATACTGCAAAACATTCAACTGTAGAGAAAAAAATGGATGTGGCAAGAAAACATATCAAATTTGCTGACAAGAAAATAATCTTGAAAAGTAAGGCTTGTCAAAATTAAGACTGCTGTGTTACTTGTGCATATATAAAGTATACAGTAATGGAAAACAACTCCTAAAACAGCTAGGACTCACTTCAAGGAATTAGTAAATTTTTATGTTCATAAGCAAGCAAAGCATATGTGTACAAAATCTATTCCTGTGTGTCTTAAAGTTCTGTTCAGATAGTCATTTTAAAATATCAAATGCAATATTAGATTTTTAAGGAGGCAACTGTATAGTCAATGCACTGTTTTATATCTGAAAGAAATGAATTACCTTATTTCTAAGCTAAATTTTTAAAGATATTTTAAAAAATATATTAAAATATAGCCCTAATAATTTTGTCACTTTAAACCATATTTTCTGGGTATTAGTGCATATATGGGTTTTGATTTAGCTAAAAGTATGACATCTAATTGAGTATTTACTTCACTCAACAGTGACTTTGTTTATCCTGAATATTACAGAGCTGCAGTGCACTTGGAGTCATAAAGTGTGTTAATATAACAGTCATATTTAACAATAAAATCAAACCCAATTTCAGAAAGCTGGGATTATAAGGCAGTTGTTCCAACCTCAAAAAAGTTACCACATTTTTTGCTATGAGAGAATTCAGCTAATTATTTTCAGGACTGTGTTTTTTATGCACTATCATTATTGTATTTATGTAAGACTGTTAATTAGCATGCAGTATACTCATGCAGACTATCTTTTTCTCTTACCTTTCTTCAATTTTTAAAGTGGCAAATAAGGCTAAAATGAAAATATATTAATGAAGTTTATTCCTACATAAAAAAAAAAATTATCCGAGATCACAGTTAACTACATAACTTTATACCTTCTCTGAACACTGAAAACAAGGACTTGCAGAGCCTTAGCTAATGCTTTTAGGAACTTAGAACTTCTGAGACTCCTTCTGGGATATGAGCCTAGATTTTGTGAAAAAAATGTGCATAGCAGCAAGAGGAAATATCTAAAAGACCAGATGGCTATGAAAGGTTCTCCTTAATTTGGTGGCCGCTCTGTTGTCTGGACAGGAATGCTTTATGTTTTCCTCTAATTGAATATAAAATAAATGCCAAGCTGCAAGCCCCAGCACTGTAAAGTAATAATAAAATGCCTTCATTTTTTGTCATTGGGATAGCACATGGCTACCAAATAACAGAATTTGGCCTTTTGCTAGTGTCATGGTTTAACCCCAGCTGGCAACTCAGTACTATGCTTTGGAGTTTGCTGTGAGTTTCCTGCTTAGCCAGGATGAACAGTTCTGGCAGTTTGTACTTAAAAAAATTCCTAGATTTACCGAGTTCCTTTTCTAGTCAGAGCTGTTTCCCATGCAATGCCATCTACCAGTTTCTGAATAAGCCGAAAAATTTGTTCATCTGTGCTCTACTGATCTCCTTCCTCACTTCTTTTAGGATCTTGAAGATCATAATTTCATGGTCACTGTAGCTGAGGCTGCCATTGTTTACCATGTGCTCAACCAGTGCCTTCTTGTTAGTGAACAGCAGATCCAGTTGTACATTGCTCCTGCTTTGCCCACCCGGTACCTGTATCAGGAAGTTACCCCTGATACTCACCAGAAATACTGCTTGTGTCCTGCTGAACTGTCCTTCTGAGAAGTCTTATGGGTCTATGACACAGAGATCTCCTCGAAGAGTTTAAAAGAGATTTCACCCAAGTTGTCACCCAGACTGGCTGGTCTGTAGCTCAGTCCCACCTTAACAGTTGGTCTTTCCTCAGCCCTGGCCCACAAGGTCCCCCCTACCTGCCACCTGTTGCACACATCTGACTGCTTTGCACAGAGACCATCCACTCCCTCTTCCACATGTGTGCTTCCTGCAGGGTTTGGGTCTGTCCAGCACAGCACTCCAGCCATGTGAGCTGTCCCACCTCCTTCTCATCATCCCACCAGTGCCCCAGCTCTGTGACTGAATTTGTTCTTTTTCAAGTCAAAAGACGTTTTTGATATTTCCTGAAATAAATGGGTCAAAACAATGAACTTCCATTATTATCCTTTTTATATTAATATAAGATGAGAAAAGTTTCAAAATCAGGAAATATATGAATGTTGTAGGCACAAAAAATGCAAAATGAACATCAAGTTAGAAGAAAGATAATCCATGACACTTGTCTCTTGATTTTTGATTAGTTATACTTTGGTTAAGAAACTCTGAAAGCTATAGCTGCTGAACTGTGTTAAGTGGTAATATGAAATAGCCTATCAGGTATGAAGCTTATCATTTGGGTAAGAATAGCTGTGCTGGCTTTCGCAAACACTGAACTTGTGTTCAAGACACATGTAACTGGCTCTTTTTTTGGTAGTGCCTCACCGTAATTTTTAAGAGTACAAACAACTTCACAGGGTACAAAGCTGTGAGACTACCTCAGGAATGTTTGGCGGTTTCTGTTGGGGGTCTCGAACATATTAAGCAGTCAGGTTCATGTTAGTGATATGGTCTCAACTGAAGTCTCAGAAAGTGCTGCCATTTTACTTTTATTTTAGCAATTTTTCAATGAGTGAGAATTCCTGCTTCTCAGGTTTTTGAAGAGTAAATTTTAGAAGTTAATACTGTATGTGTTAGGGAAGAAACTGAAATTAAAATTGTGGTTCCGCCAATATAACTTGATCGGAACATGAAAGTGTGGTGTTCAGAGTCATATTTTCTGTTCTGTTGGTGGATGAATCAACAACAGAAGACTCTAAGGATAACTTTGCAACACTGGTAGTTATAAAATATACTTGTTCTTATAAAGCTATATATTCTAGCACAGTAGTTTTTGGATGTTAATCTTCATAAAAATCTTTCTATACAGGAAAAATAAAGCACATAGCTTAATGGTATGAATTTAATAAAATAATGCCTCCTATAATGGAAGTAAAAATTTGAAAGACCCACTGTTTCAGCTATGAAATACTCAGTAAATTCACATTACTATAAATATTTCAAATTCATAAAAGGTGTAGAAAGCGAGAAAATACACTGCTAGCTGTATAGAGATCAATAGATACAAGATTTTTAATAATAGATAATCAGATTATCTGAATGTGACTGTGGATGTCTTATTCCTCACAGGCAGGTAACTGGAACAATTCAAAATGAGTATCACTTAAATAAAGATAGGTCTGTCCTGGTTCTGTACAGAAGTCACTGATTTCATATAGACCTATTATACTAACTTGTGACCTTAACAGGAAGCAGAGGTGCAAGTAGGAAAAAAAAGTTACTAGCAGCATTTCTAAGAGCAATAGATCTTCTCATAGATTTCTAGACAAGCATGGACAATTATCTTGACTTAGATAGACCCTTTACTAGGAATAAAATGGCTGGGTTGAAAGCTAATTGTGTTTTGCATCTGCCACCCAATAAAATTTTGTATCCCTCAGGGTTTTCATACGACCAAGATTCATCACTTCTCATCATCTTCAATTCTTAATCCCTGGAAACCTGTGCAAGAGCTGACAGTGTGACCTAGGTTCACCTGATAAATCCTTTGAGGAATGAGGGCATTTTGTTTTAGTCAATCAATTTAAAACCGGTTTATACTTTAAAGAGCATGGGGAGGGTGGAGGTTTTAGGCTTAACTGGCTTTATTATGGAAGCCACCTTGAGCACCCTGAGACAGGCTTTGAGTGTTGCAATCAGGGGAACAAAATCAGGTCAATGGAAAATTTAATAATATAATAGAATATTCAGTGAAGTCATATGGGATAGAAGCTCAATAATGATGACCTCTGTTCTTTTGCACAAGCTTTCAGTACTTTGCTACCAAAAAAAACCCAAAATGCCAAAAACAAAACCCACAAATCCCTCAGAACATTAAGCTTTAATTAATATTATGGTACTTTCCAGAATGGACTTTGAAATGCTGTGTGAGAAAATCGTATCATTTTTAGAAACAAACCTCATTGAAGAAGGCAAATGGCAATATCCTTGTTCTGTCATGTCTCATAATGCATTTTCAACATGCAGAACATGTTTCTTGAGCCTAGGCATCAATGAGCTGAGGAAAAAATTGTCATAGTTTTCGCTTTTTTTTTTTTTTTGTGACAGAAAAAGGAATTCTCAGCAATAGAAAAGAAGTGATGGCTTGCCTTCTCTAAATGGAAGATGGTCATTCTGTAAAAAATATGGAAAAATTCTGTTTCAGAATACACCACTGCCTATGGATGCTAGGGGGACTTCCAGTTAGTAGAGCTTGAAGGGGAAATTCATATTGTAACTGCTCAGCAGTTGTAACTTGTGATGAAGGACTGACCTGGCATGGAGAACAATTAAAACTAACTGCAAGAAGGAGTTAAACTGGCTGAAAACAGGAATGCCAGAGGCAGAAGGACTCCTTTCAACGGAGTGAAGTTTCCTTTGGTGTTAAGAAACAGCATCAGCATTGTCTTGTTGAGCATCCTGAAATGGGAGCTCTTAGGGGCCTAAGATCAGAGGCCACATTTGGACAGTATTGCTGGGCTGAGTGGCGGACCCACAGCCAGCTTGAGGTGCCCTATGCAACCATCAAGGGATTGGTGCTGGTAAAAGATGAGGAATCTGCTTATGATGCATCTTTGCAGACTCTATGTAGAACTACGTATTGTGGCGGGACTGCCAAATGCATTGTTCACCAAATTTGGTTTTAAGTACCAATGTATATTTAATTTGCCTCGAGGTGCACCATAAAAATTCTCCAGCAAGCTCCATGCAATTTAAGGTATGGACAGTTTTTTCAGTCCTTGGGAGGTCTGTTTAGGTGGAGTGATCAGCATAGGAGGAACAGTTATTGTTCAAGGACTACTGAGACATGATTTTCATATCTCTGTTCAGCAAAAAGTTAAGGAAAGCCATTTCCAAGGAAACGCATGGGAAGCTGAGCCATGTGCATTGATTAACTGTGTCAAATTACAAATGTTTAAAAAGTTCCTCACATTGGCCATAATAAATTCTGATCAAAGTATGTAATTTTCAGTTGTGACATAAAACATGTTAGACCTCCTTGGATAAAGACAGGCATTCAGACATATGATATTTACCTCCTCACCCACTAATTAGGGTACGCCCAAGATTCATGTTGCAAAAAAGGAGCTACATTGCTGCAGCACTCTGCTCATGCTCATGAGCTCTAA
This sequence comes from Psittacus erithacus, assembly GCA_009867235.2. Classification (NCBI taxonomy): domain Eukaryota; kingdom Metazoa; phylum Chordata; class Aves; order Psittaciformes; family Psittacidae; genus Psittacus; species Psittacus erithacus. The sequence continues at coordinate 21,659 of WYDI02016560.1, forward strand.
CAGCAGGGCTAATTAACTCAGATGCATTACCACAAAGCAATGGATGTCCTGCTTTATGAGTTGTTTGCATTAATATTTGCATGGTAGCATTTGCTCTGAAGAGACATGTCGTCTTTCAGAGCTAACAATGTCTTTTAGGGTGGTGTGCTTTGTAATGCAGACATTCATCTTAAATATACAGGTGCCATTCTCTCTCCTCTCAGTCAACTATTGTAAATTATGTTACTATCTTGCAAACAAAAAACCCCACTTTAATTTTGTTTTGCATCGAACATTTTTGTTTTTGTACTAAACTAAAATTTAATTTTATACCCTATTGTTGTACAGCATGAATAAAAAATAAATAAATAAAACAATAATAAGAAATAATAAAAATAAAACCATAAAACCTGATTAAATAAATGATTAAATGATACTTGTCAGATATAACGTTTTTCAGCCTGGCTTTATTCTTTTTAAAATCCTGTCAAAGTTTCATGTAAACATAAGTGAAGCAAAAAGGAAAAAGAAAAGACGCTGGTGTTTCAAAACTCAGTAAATTTTTGTTCAGTAAAGTAAAAACTACATCTATGGTTACTTAGTGTGTTAGTGGAGCATTACATAACACAGTACGTTTATTATTAGAGGTGTTGATTGTCTATGTAGGCTTAAATCATAAAAAGTTGTGCATCAGTTATCATTTACTATGTCTTGAGTCGTACTGTTTTTCAAAAGATTTTGCTTGTCCTTTACCAAAAGTTCAAACACCCATGAATCTATCTGTCAAAATATTGATGTGGTTGAATGGGGAAAATATGTGCCTGTTTCATCTAAGAAAACAGTTTAATATCCTTTGTGTGTGTGTGTGCACATGTATGTATGTGTGTATGATCACAAAAACATGCAAAAAATCTGAAAACATCTCCAGGAAGAAACTTATTCACATGAAAAATTAGTAATGGTTGTAAATCATTCTTTGATCCAAGGCACTTTCAATCAGAAAGCTTACTCAAAATTACTGACATTCCATATTATTTTGTTTATGCAATCTGCAGTAACACCTGCTGAGTACAGTCATAAGCCATTATATAACGAAATAACAAAATACCATCTATAGAGAAGTTTAAGCAATTTGTGGGTCACAGGATTCATCATGTGAGATATGTCACATGATTGATGTTTAATTGATGTTTAAAATTTTATGGATATACGTCACTCATCATGGTTTCTAACGTCTAGCTTTATTACAGGAATGGCATAGACTTTGTAGTGGGACCACCTACATCCAGAGAGTGTTTTGCCCCCAGCTGTTCTGTAATGCCAGGAACAGGCCAGCCTTCACATGGCCCAGAGGTAAGGTAGCATAGAGGGTCATTACAAATCAGATGTAAGTAACTTTTTTTTATCTCATCCCTCCACCTCTCTAGCCTCTCTTGTGTTCCAGAGTTTTCTTTGGCTCATGAGTGGATTTAGACAACAAAAGAGAGTTCTAAGTTAAAGCCAGGCAGGCAGTACAATTCACTACCTGTTTCCCAGCTGTTTTTATAGAAACTGGTAACAGCATGGACACGAGTGCTGTGTTGCATTGCAGGGATGTGTGAGATAGCCAGAAAAATCTTGCCACAGATGGTACTGTCCTCAGATGCATGAGTTTCTGTGCAACTGGGCTCAATCACATGCTTGAAGCTGCTCTAACATTTAGAGGCCAAGATTTCAGGAAAAATTACAAAATGGAGGCTGAAATTCAAATGTTTTTCAGGATCACATCTGTGTTATCGACATATAATGAAACATAATGATATTATCATTAAAACCTCTCCCTAAGACACAGCTGAAAAGACAGCACTGTGCAGTTTCTCTGTATGCTCATATTTATGAGTTAATCAATTAGGATTCATAGCAAGGCTGTTCAGTCGTCTTGCTAGCAGATATTGCAATCTTCACAAAGTTAGTGAAGCAAATTATAATCAGTTTATATTAAAAGAAATTGTATTTGGTGAAGGAAACAGTGCTAACATGGTATCTCATTCAGAAGGCATGTAAATAAATAGCTCTCTAAAGAGGAACTAGATAGTTAAGGTGGAGACCCTGAAGAGAAAAAAAACCACCTTATTTTTTGTAATTGTTTTACACGCAATCAAAATGTATGATAGAGATAAATATGTTGATACAGCATATAATATGTAGAAGAATAAATGGATATAAAAGAGGGTCATTTCAAAGAGTGTACCCACCCCCAGCCCCTTTTTTGTTTTCAATCAGGGACGCTAGGAAGATGAATATTAAAACTCTACAGAATTTAAAGAAACTGAGATCTTCTAATAATGAAAGTGTTGCTAGTCCTGCTCAGGAATGGAAGACCAACTCACTGACAGCAGCCTTAATTTTTAGGTTGTGATACGCAATTCCCACTGTCAATATACAGAAAATGCTTTGATTGTACTAATATTTCAATAGATTGGAAGCTTGAATGTATGGAATGCAGCCATCTTTTTGAAGATGTGAAGAGAATATCATGTCTTCTCATGCTGTCCCGATAAGGTGGTTAATATTCTGTAAAAACTGAAATTCACTCAAGAAGCTAAGTTATTTTGATGCTTTCAATGAACGCACCCAACTTCTAGTCATGCATGAAGAGATCAGCGTGCTGTGCAATACTAGAAAGCTATTTGGATCTTCAATAATTGGTATAGCAAGTATAATATACTGGAGTACAGTACATATTCTTTTTGACATGTCCAGTTCTGCCCCACAGTGTGACTCAGTGGTGCAGAAGATATTATCCACAGCCATTCTATTTCAAGTGTGCAGTTTCAGGAGGTGGGGGTGTGTTTCATGTACAATTTGCAAGCCAGACATCCTTGTATTTCCACCAGTGGAGCTTGCTGTCTGATTAGCTTAGTGCATGCTCATGATCTTAGTGTTTAGTGCTCAGCCAAAGGCTTAGTACATACTCACGATCTCTCTCTTTTTTCTATCTCTGCACTTTTCATCATTCCTTTGTTGATTTAATTCTTTGGTTGATTCAATAGAATTGAAATTTTATTGATGGATCAGCAAATTCAGTCTTCATTTGCTTACTGCTAATTTGTACCATACACTACATTTCTAAATGATAGGTGTGACAATTTTGCTTTCATAGTTTCATCTTAATACCCACAAAAATCTGAAGTTGTACTGTGTTATGGTTTGAAATGAGTTTTCAACATATGTATCCTTATATTCAGGTTTAAATACTTACAGGCTTTTAGTGGTTTTTGTTTCCCTCTTCAGAGGAGTGTAGGATAGTAATCAGGAAGTATACATTCAACATATTTGTAGAAATACAAATGTATTTGATTACTGTACAAATACAGAAAAAACTATAATAATTTTACAGAATGGCTAAAATGCACAGGTTAGAAGATAGATCTTCAGCTGTCTAAAATCATTTTTGCTAAAATGCTTTGCACCAGAAGTAATCTCTAATTTCATAGGATAGTTCTACTAGTCAACAAAACCTCCACAAATGTAGTTTTATATAAAGGGAACAGCAAAATTTCCCCTAATGAAAGGAAAAAACTCTGGTTGTTAAATTAGGAAGCTAATAAATCATTGTCAAATGCATGAACTCAATCATTTCACCTCCAAAGTGCAATCTGTACAACTTGTCAGAAACTTTATTTCATATTTATGAAACAGGCAATTTGAACTGTTTCTGACGAAACATCTTTTGCTTTTAGGTTTCTATTGAAAAAATATGTGTTTACTTCCTCTCTCTCTCTCCATCCACCTTCCCTTAAGCTAATTTTCAGTAAGTCAAGTAGCAAATTTATAATCTGAGCATATGGGAAAAGTGTTTTCTTTTCATGGTTAGATAACTCAAGAAAAGCTTGAATCTTTCTTTCAGCAGAGGTCATGCAAGTTAAAAATTCACTACAAGAAATCTGGAAGAAAATGAATCCCCCAAAACCTGGGGTAGAAAGTACAAATCTCTGCAGTTTGTTTAGTTCTCACAGAAAACAGTATATGTAAGTGATATAAACCTTAGCCTTGTAGAATTCAGCAGAAGAATTACCTTTAACTTTCGTAGGATAAAATTTTTTTTGAACTTTCCGCTTGTAACCCCTCTATACAAATAGTAGCAACTTAATCCTTCCTATGTTTCTGAAAGCAAAGGAAGTAGTTTTGTCTTCTGTTTTGCACATGAAGAAACACAGAAGGATTAAAAGCATATCTACCTGCTGCAATACACACTGACAAATTAACTGTAGCCCTGGGAACAGCAACCACATCCCTGCACTGATACAGTCCTTCTGCCTCTGGGGATGAAGGGACAGGCAATTTTAATGCAACAACTACTCCTGAACTAGTTTAAAGATCCTTGCTGTGTTTCATTCACCCAGTGATCACAGAAACACTCTGCAGAAAAACAGAGACTGAATACTAGAACAGTCAGGACAGTCCCCGTTTCCCACTGCCTCACCATACTTCTGTAAACCATTCCTGCTAAAGCTGTAACCTAGTCATGACCTTACATTTCACCAGATTTTGCCTCTGGTTTTCAATATGGGTGAAGCTGTACTGTGAATAAAGAATTAAGGGCTAATAGGAGTGGAGGCATGGATGCCAAAATTAATTCATGGGTAAAATCATACTTAGTTCTTTAATTGAATGCACTGGAATAGGGTAATTACTGCCACTGAATGTTAAAGCTCTGCATAGATTAAAGCACAACTCCAGTAACAAATGCTTTCTAAGAACCTGTGTCAATGACTTCTGTATTTTAACTGTGTAATTTTTAAGGGTCAAGAAAATTCGTATTGATTTTGTTTTAAACCTGCTTCCTGACAATTGAATGAGGGCTCACTACTGTTATGTTAGGAAGTGGTGGGTTGACCACCAAGTGCCCTCCAAGACAGTCTATACTTCCCCCTCCTCAAGAGGACAGGGTGATAAAATACAATGCAAGCCTCATTGGTTAAGGAAAGGGCAGGAAGTTCACATACCAATTATCATCATGGGCAAAACAGGCTTGACTTGGGAAAATTGTTTTAATTTATTACCAATTAATTGTAACAGAGGATGATGGTGATAAATAAGAGTGAAACTACAAACACCTTCTTACCTTTCCTTCTTCCCAGGCTCAACTTCTTTCCTAAATGTTCTACCCCTTGCCCACATGGTGCTGGGGAATCTGTGTTGCAGCCACTTTGTGACCACTTTTCTGTTCCTTAATGCTTATCCTTTTTCCCTGCTTCAGTATGAGGTCCACCCATGGGATACAGTCCTTTGTGAACTTCTCCAACATGAAGTCTTCCCTCAGGGTACAGTCCCTCAGGAATGGACTACTCTAGTGGGGAGCCCTCACAGGGTCACAGGTCCTGACAGGCACCTGATCCTGCACAGGATTTTCATAGGCTGCAGCTTCCTTCAAGGCATGCCTTCTCCAGTGTGGGGTCCTCCACAGGCTATAAAAATATATAGTGGATATCTGCTCCACTGTGGACCTCCATGGGATGCAGGGCACAGATTGCCTTACCACAGTCTGCACCACAGGCTGCAGGGGAATCTCTGCTCTGGTGCCTGGAGCACCTCGTCCCCTCCTTCTGCATTGACCCTGATGTCAGAAGGGTTGCTTCACTCACATATTCTCACTCCTCTCTCACAGCTGCTGCACAGCATTTTTTACCCTTAGATAATGCTATCGATGTCACCAGTGGGCTCAGCTTTGGTCAACGGTGGGACTGTCTTGGACCCAACTGAAACTGGCTCTGTCTAAAAAGGGGGCAGCTTCTGGTGTCTTCTTACAGAAGCCCCCTTACAGTCTCCCCCCACCAGTAAAACCTTGCCACATAACCTCAATACATAGAAGAAAGAGTGAGTTTTTATATTTTTTTTTATTCAGTGTCTCCATTGCATTCATGATTTTATAGACATCTAGCATACTTTCCTCTCCTACTTGCTGACTTATATCCAAGGTAAAGGTTTCCTGGCTAATTAATTTCTGAGACCATTTCCTCTTTGAACATTGTTTTCAGTGTTTGCTGTGCTTTCCTAGTTCTGCTGGTTTCTGTTTTGGATGGAATGATCGCAACCATGTGTTTTATTTTAAATGTGAATTCATATAGTCGCAGAGTGATTGTGACTTCTAATTTATTCTTATTTCTCTGCTGTTTCCTAGTATTTTATATGACATTTTAGAGGGTGTTTAGGCTTGAACTAACCATTTCAAAGAACTATCTACTGTGACTCTGTTCTGAGCAGTAATAAACTAACATTGTCTTAGTACATTCAGGATTATTTTCTTCCATGTAAATTACTCTGTATTGACAAAGACTTAATCTTGACAAATAATTTCAACATGCTCATTCAAGAGTGCCAGATCCCTCTGCAACGCAGTCAACTTACATTTGGGTTATCTTATGTATCAGCAAATTTCATAACTTTACCATTGACATTCTTTCTCACAGTGGTTTTAAATACAATCTACTATCACAAATTCCCATAACTACTATATTCTACTGTGAACACTGACACACTGAAAATGCAAAGACTGTTTTTGATTGTGAAAATCTTGCTAATTATTTCCCCAGTACTGTGTAATAATCCAGATGAACAAACTTGTTACTACAGTAAGGAATTATACTGCTATTTTGTTCACTGTTGAGGTTAGAAATGTAGGGCTGTAGTTCTCTGGAAATTTCATAGATTCTTTTATAAAGATTGATGCCATGTTTTGTTCATCTTCTGTTCTTTTAGTGTAGACATTAATGACAGTGGTGGGTTCCACAACATAGCAATTTAGTATTTTAGTTCCTCTGGACGCTTGAGTAAAGTACAATTTCATTATTGCTATTTGTTACTGTTCATTTAACCTGTTTAATATAAATTCTATTATAATGATATTTTGGTATGAACCTATCCCTTGTCTTCTGTGAAAAGGGGATTTAGGAATTTCCCACTTTGCTGAGAGATTTTTGCAAGCAATTTTGTAGTACATATTGACACACAAAAATTTTGATTTGGCTTTTCTTGTATGGGTCAATATCCTTTGATATTTCCTCTACACCTTAATCACATAGTGGCCTGATCGATTTTTACATACTTGTAGTAGGTATTTTATTGTCTTCCATGGTTTTTAACAAGTTGATGCTGAGAGTAACATTTGTTTTTTCTGATTGTGACTTAACATTTTCCTTAATAGACTATGTGATCTTTGTTGGGAACTAGCTTATATGTTTTAAAGGATGCTTGTTTGCTTCCAGTAGTCTTCTTTTCCCTGCTGCTTCACTTATGCCAGTGTCGTGGTTTAAGCTTAGTCGTAAATTGGAAAACCACGTAGCCTGCTCGTTCCCCACTCCCCCGACCCTGTCCTCCCACCCTCCCTGCTCCCAGAGGGATGGGGAGGAGAATGGAAAGAATACAACTCTCACAGGTTGAGATAAGAACAGTCCAGTAACTAAGATATAACACAAACCGCTGCTGCTACCACCAATAATGATAATGATACGGGAAAGAACAAGGGAAGAGAATACAATCGCTCACCACCCGCTGACCAAGCAGAGAGCTAGCCCTTCCGGGTAACTCCCAGTTTACATCCTGGGCATAATGTGCTGTGGTATGAAATACTTCTTTGGCTAGTTTGGATCAGGTGTCTTGCCTCTGCTTCCTCCCAGCTTACCCTCCTCCCAGGGCAGAGCATGAGACTCAGAAAGTCCTTGGTTAGTCTAAACATTCTAAGCATAGCTAAAAACATCAGTGTTATCAGCGCTGTTCCCAGACTGAAAGTCAGAAACACAGCACTGCGCCAGCTACTAAGAAGAAGAAAAATGACTGCTACTGCTGAACCCAGGACAGCCAGCCTTTCTGCAAGGTCCATTCAAAGACTTTATTGATGTCTCTAGATTTCAATAAAATATTTCATACACATGGGAAATTATCAATCAAACATGAGAAAAGGATGATCAATAGAGAATTCAAAGGTGGAGAAGAGAGCTGATGAAAGGATATCTGTCATGGTAAAAAGGGGGTAAGTGGTAGGTCCTCATGAATTAGCCATATGACCAACAGTATTGCATATTTTAATGAACAATAAAGGCAACCTGTCCTACCTCATACAGAGAGTTGGAAGACTTGTCTGCAAGTAAACTCATAGTATATGATATCATGCCAACCCTATTCATTATTTTTATTACGCTGTTGCTTAGCTAGACATTCTTAGCATTTACTGAGAGAAAAATGGCTAAGTGGAGGACCATTTTCAAAGTTTAACTTACCATTCTTCAGGATGAATAAGCTGTCTCACAATAAATTACCCTTACCACACAATAGAAATTATTACAAAGAGAATTATTATGAACTAACTATAATAATATAAATTCTTATCCTAGCTCACTGTGCAGTGACTTTGCTGGGTAAACAAATATCAAAAGTTTTGCTTATTTAGACTTTATTTAGCTGAGACTAAGGCTCTGTCCTTGTTTCAGCTAGGCTGTAGTATACTCACCTAAAGCCAAACTTTTAGGCTTTTGTAGAATTAACATTCATATTAGTGGGATCAATGCAACATCTGCATAGCATCTGAGACAATTGTGATCCAGTAGAGTTCTAATGCTTGAGCATATAGCTTTGCATGGTTAGAGTGATACAGAGCACCTAAATCAGATCTAAGTCTTGAACTACTTTCTAAGTAGCTTCTCTTTTCACTGTCTTTTGATAGACTCTTTCCTGTGAAGGCTAAGGATAAACAGAACTTTATCTCCTCCTCCATTGCCATAGAGCAAGCACATCTTTCACCTAAGCAGGTGATCTTTGTGAAAAATTCAAAACTCATACCATAACACGGTTTGTCTAAACAAATTTATTGAAGGACAAGTTGATAACCCCTAGGAAAAAAACTTTACTTCACATTTCAAAAAATGTTGCAGTTGCCACAGAAGAATTGTACCAACATCATCTGCCAGTCACCCAGCTGCATTTCATTCTTGATTGCGCATAAGGATAAGGTGTATTTGCTATTTCTGCCAGAGTCATCTTTGGTTCTCAAGCTACAAAACTGGAATGTTAATACTTAGCATTATGGAGGTGAACCTATTGATCATTCTGAAACTTTCACACACTATAGAGCTAGTGGCCATTTAGGTGTTTAAATAGATAACAGAAAGATATAGCGTCATGCACTGCATGCATACATTTTGTGTAAAATGACATTCAGTGATAAACCTAGTTTAATGCACGTAGTTACTGCTACTCTGTGCACATTAGACGGCTGTGCATGCACAACTAGACAGACACCTTCACAGAAACCTTGAGCATTATAGTAGCAAGGCAGTCCATGAACTTTCCTATATCGTATTAAGGTGAATATGTGTATCTAAGAAACTTAGATTCAGATGAAACATGCATAGATGAGAATTTTAATTTTAATTTTTAATGAATATAATAATAATAGGGTCATAACATAACCCTCTACCCATGTTGCCCATATTAATTGTGAAATACATGAAAGAAAAATCTGTTTCAGTCTGTTGAAGTCTCCAAAATAGCTTTGTTTCAAACTATACAAATGCACTGTACAAAAGTACTTTTATAGCAGTTTAGGACTCGTGTAAAGTACTGAAGCAATCATTTTTATTGTACCAAATGTATTTGTATGCCTGCTTGGTGCTGATTTAACATTACAGAATTTCAGATGTACTAAGCTTTGATGCAGAGGACGGACTATGAAGAGGAAAAAATCATATCTTTGTAAACTTTTTGTCTCAGTTAGGTCATCTGTTTATTCTTCTGTTCAAACGTGGGTTTTCAGAACAGCTGGCCAGTATTGCAAATTAAAATCCAATAGCAAAACAACAACACTTCCAAGTTATCAGCATTAGAGGAAGGAATGCGTCAGGGTGATCCACACCATCAAATTGATTTATTAGTACAGCTGGTAAAAAAAGACCAGCCAAAGCCTTGTGTTCAACTTGACTATTTATTTATGTCACTGCTAGACCCCCAGCCATTTCAGGAAACTGACTGTAGGAGCTCTGCCAAAATTCTGTAATAGCTTTTCTGGAGATAAACTTTAAGGACCATCAGAGAAATAGTAGAGAAAAATCCAAAGCAGTACAAAACCTAACATAGTACTAATAAGTTGTCCCAAGAAATGTTCCTACTTTTTTTATTATTATTGGTATTTTTCATTTTGTATTTCATGGTACTAAGTACCTAAATTTAAAAATTTGGAATTACGCAAAAACTATATTGAAGTTTTAACCTTATTCCAAGCATGTGCTTCACTTCCTGTATATGAATAGCTCTAACGACTTCAGTGAGAGTACACTCAGATATTTATAAGATACTTATGGTCCCAAAAGTCATCCTATAGGGAGCTGCTACAAATACACTTTTGCTGCCAATGCCCAGGAAGCCTAGCAAGAAGTGTTTTCATGCACTGAAAAAAGTTATGATTATTAAAAGTATGAGACATTTGGCTGTTAACAGAACAGTTTATAGGGATTTTGAAATTATACAAACCACTTTACTACATTTTTCAGTTTTATGTACTTTTATATATTTCCCTTTTCTTAGTAGATATATTAATTTATTTAGTGATATTCTCATTCTACATAAGTCTGAGGAAAAAATTAATTGAACTTCATTGTTTAGTAAATTATTTCTTTCCATTTCAATTTCCATTTTTACTGACTGATAAATAAAGATGTCGTGACACTCACTCATCCACAAAAAATTTATCTCATATCTGAAGATATTTTCCATAATGCACAAAAATTTGGAAGATGCTGACTCAGCAAGGCTTCTGAACATGTACCCTGCTTTAATAAGTTCATAACATACAAGCAGTTCCCTTGGGTCCCCTGGATCTTAACCTACATACCTGTTTGATTACTTGATAAATCAAGACTTCATTAAATCCTAGGCTTCTGAACAGACATGGGAAATCAAAATATTATATTTTAACCATTTCTTCTTGAAGGAAGTAAGTTATCAAAATGGGAGACCAAAAATTAGATTTACTTTTCAAAAATAAGGACAATATTTAATTCAGAGGTAACCATTTATTGATTGTCAAGAATAGCTACTATTTTCCATAATGAAAATAACACCATGTATTCTTTGAGATCTGTAGAGTGGTTGCTAAGGTGAACTTGCTCATGTCTGAAAGTGTCTGATACTACATGGTAAAACATCTATTTCCTGAACAATAAGCTGCAGGAAGAATCACGTATGTGTTTTACAATCTCAGCTAAATTCACCCCGCTACTACACAGAAGGAAACACACTGCTGCCTGCTGTGTCCTTCTATATATCTCACCATATAGGAAAATGGGGGGACAGTCAGTCTAAATTTTAGTTATTTCCTGCCAAGTGAAGGCCATAGTCCTTAGATTTTAATGTTTCTTTCCACTGTAAGCTTCCTTGTTTTTCAAAATGTCCAGCTATGAGGCTTTGAATTATAAGCATGAAGATTGTAGACATATCACTTCGCAGCTAAGTCCCTGATGATGCAAGAGACAACATCAAGTTAAACTATCTAGATAAACAGTAGCATCCAAAAAGGAATTATATATTGATTTGACAAGTGTAGTGTGATGGTCCCAACCTGTATGTTCTGGTTCTGGCTACCTCAGAGAAGTCAGGTGTAAAACTTTGTAACATCCTTACCATACACTGTCTTTTATTTTTGATGGGCGTTCAGTCAAAGGAGTCAAGCTTTTAAATTGGGTGGATTTCAGTGTGATCCAAAGAGCAAGGTATCTACATAGGTGTCATATGTTTTGTTGAGGGATCCTTTTCTTTTAGCTTAAAACTAAAGTTTTCAGTACTTTCTTTTTGCAGTCTTGTTTTTACTGGGAGGTGAAGGGAAGGGAAATGTTTTCATATTAGCATTAAAAATATAAACATGGTCTGTGCTTTTTCTGTATTGTATTTTTCAGCTTCTTGCTGCTTATTGAGATTTCTGGAGTTGGAAAATCTGTATTTTAGTCACTGGTTTGGTAAAGATAACAAGTATATGCCTTTGCTAAACTGTTTTTGCTTCCAGTGGTAGAAAACAAAAAAAAAATGAAAACAAAACAAAATAAAACAAAACAAAACAAAACAAAACAGAAACCAACCCAAGCAAACAAACAACCAACCCCCCCCAAGGAAAAAAACCCAAACCCCTCCAAACTAAGTAAACAAAAAACAAACAAACCAAAACAAAACAAAACCAACCAAACAAAAATCCAACCAAAATCCAGTATGGCAATGGATATAAAAGTTATGGCCAGTTCCAAGGATTATAAATAGTGTTGTCCTGTTTGGGAATCAGAAGAGTAGCAAAACTATTTGTGACAGCAGTTTGAGACAGCAAAGAATTTTGGAATACATACTCCTAAGCCCAGAGAAAGTTCTGCACGCACATCTCTGATCTGGATGAGAAATCTAATTTCATATTCTCTATTTAGTATTGAACCATGTACCTTTATTCATTAGAAATGACTAAGAAATATAATTCACTGGGTTTGAAGTAAGAGATAAAGGAGAGTTTGCATTCAATCAACTTGTGCAAACCCAAAGGACAAGTTAAGTTTCTGTAAGTATTCTGACAAAAAAGAATTGAGCCTGGGTTAAAGGTGACAAGAAAATAAAAAGTGAAAGAAGATGTATATATATATATTTTTTTAATTGCCTGCTTTGTTTCAAAATCCTGGGGTCTATTTTTCTGGCTTGGTGTCCTCAGTGGACATATACCTAAGATAATGAATATAAATTAACAGTATCCTGAGAGCCAAGAGATCATCAAGAGCAAAGAAATCAAAAGGGTACCTTCAGTACTTCTTGGTATTCTGAGAGATATTAAATGAGTCAGGAAAAGCAGATGGGACTAGTAATATTACCTATTCCTGTCAAAGTTCTTATCTAGCACTGGGCTTCATTTATCTCAAAATAAAAACTGTACTAAACTAACGGTGAAGGAAACTTTCATAATTCATGAACAGATGCAATATGCCGGTTAAGTATATAGTGACTATACTACTTTGTCATTTCATGCTTAATGATGTAATACTTCTTATCTAATACCAAAAGTATTATTTAACCAATATTTAGTTAAAAAAAAATTCTTGTATTTGATAGTTTATTTTAAAGAGATTTGGCCATGTTTCTTTCAATGTGAGCAGGAACTGGGGGTATATACAGGGTATATACAAGGGAGTTATATATATATATAAGGTATATACAACAGGATTGGAACTAGGTAATCATAAGGTCCTTTCCAACCCTAACTGTTCTGTGATTCTATGATTCTATGACTGTGGATGTTTACTACAGGAAAACAATAAGAGAAGCTAATTTTACCCAAACACAAAAACAAACAAAAAAAAAGTTGAATTTTAAATAAAAATTTGAATATGCCATATGATTCTATTAAAAATGTTTGAGCCATACTTATGCTGATGTAATCAATTTTCTTGTTGCGATTACTTTGGACTAAAAATATTGCCTTCCCCAATAACTAACTAGGTATAGATTTACAATGATACTGAGGTTATGATCCTGTTCTCTGTCAGGTTCCATGACTGCAATGAGACTTGAGTTCCTCAAAATTTCTCAACAACAAATCATCTGAAGAAGTCTATTTTTTGTTTCTTTAATTTGTTGCTCCTTTAAACACCTTAGACTATTTTGACCATCTGGGTGGGAAAAGAATTAAAAGGCTTACGCAGTGGTATTGAACTAATTACTTCTGTAGTCTGAAGTTATGCGTGTTAATAATAGTTTGACATATTAAACTGGTTAGATCTTTTTGCTCAGCAAATAGGAAAAAAACCAGCTTTCATTATTTATTTTGATGTGCATAATGAACCAATCTCAAGAACTATTGCTACACATTCTTTAGATAATGGTCTGTTAGATATAGATTGCAAATCTGTCCTGCTAATAAAACTTACGTGGGAGAGTGAAGTGATCTAAGTGATGAAGAGATTTACTCTGTAGGCTTAAGGCCTTTAGTTTATTTTTAAACAAACACAGGAAATGAATCAATTTACTTGCAGACATAAATTATTATATAAGTCACACAAATATCGTGTTTTGTCCAAAGTTGAGTTTTTATGTTCAGATTCTTGCTTTGTACATTTGCTACACCTGTTAGTTTCATGACATGTACAGAAGAGATCCCTATACAGAATAATTCTTAAGTGGCTTCAAAGAGTTATTAAAAAGTTTAAACTATTGTTGACACATATCTGAACAAGCAGTTCATGTTTACTTTTTAAATAGCTCATATTCGAGTATGGGAATTTTTTATTTCTTTTTTTTTTTTTTTTTTAAAGACAAACCTTAGATGCATTAAACTCTCATTTTCCTTTCTTAATCTGTCATGGTTCATTGTTGCTGGTTTTTTAAATTTTATCCCACATGAAGAAAGGTTGAGACAGTTGGGACTATTTAGACAAAAGAAGAGAAGGCACAAGGAAGCATCTCATTAAGGTATATAAATACCTTCAGGGACAGTGCAAAGGAGACAGAGCCAGGCTCTTTTCAGCGATGCCAGTGACAAGACAAGAGGTGATGGGTGCAAAATGAAACATGGGAGGCCTCCTGAACACAAGGAAACAATTTTTTGTACTGTGAGGGTGACTTAGCGCAGCAACAGGTTTCCCAGAATGATTGTGAACTCACTGTCCTCATAGATCTTCAAAAGCTGTCTGGATAAGATCTTGGGCGACCTGCTGTACGTGAGCCTGCTTGAGCAGGGGGGTTTGACCAGAGACCAAGGGTCCCTTTCAACCTAAATCATTCTGTTATTCTACCATTCTCTGATTTAAGAAGATCCTTCTTACCAAATATTTGAACATTTTCTTTTGCCTAATCTTCTCTTTAGAGCCTTTGAGAACTGCTTTTTCTTCAGAGTCATATGTATTTATCTTTCTCCTTACCTTTGTGATTAATGACTCTTCTCTCAAATCCTTTAGCCAACTTCCTCTCATTTTGGGGCAACTTCCCCCCCCCCTTTTTTTTTTTGTTCTTTCACTATCTTTACATCTATGATCTTCTTTCACTAAATCTCAAATATGATCACCATTTCTGAAGTCTGAAATCCTTTATCTTCATCATTTTCCTTGGTTTACCTTTGCCTTGATATGTCTGCTTCCTGCCAGAACTTCCTGCATTATTATTCTCATAACATTTATGTGTTTTGAACGCCCCTCATGTAAACAAAGCTGCATATCTTTTTCTCTACCTTCAATTCATGGTCTCTTCCATTATTTCTTCTATTCTGAAAACTCTGAAATAATGATGCACATATCTTGGTGCCTTTATATTTGGCTAGGTCCTTGGGAGGTACAGTATTAAGTATCGTAAGCTCAGTGTATTTTTTTTTTCTGCTCTTGATAGTATTATCTACATAGTTATTGATAGAGAGCTATAAGGTGGGCATGCAGATCCAGAAAGTGATTACTGAATTTCTGTAATGTCTCCATGGCATCTACTACTGGTTATTCTTTTGAACAACCCTTCAGAAAGGACAGCTGAAAACCAACCTGAAAAAAAAAAAAAACACCAAACCCCAACATGACAAACAAAATCTTCCTGGAAAAATAAGGGAATAATAAGGAATAAATAGGGAAAAGTAACATCTGCCTTCAAACTGACTGCAGACCTATGTGGATGAACAACCTAGTTAAATGGTGTTGTTTTCATAGCTCATATTTAGTCTTAGCTGTATAAATGAAAGTAAAAATTGATCTCTTCTTCTATGAATTATCTGGCATATATTTTCTTCTACAAGACTTCTGGTATATCAGAGCTTCCTTACAGAAAGGAACTAAAAAGGCAAATTTTGTTCTATTTCTGGTTTATCTTCTCCTAAATATTTCTTTCATTTTTTTTTTATTTTTTTTTTTCCTCTTGGGTTGTTTGGTTTGTTTCGGTGTTTTTTTTTTTTCATCCAAATAAGTTATGGACACACACAAAAACATCGTACCTTTGGATTTTATTGCATCATATTCTCTTCACTCAGCTGGTTTTATGCTGGCTAGTTTTTTTTACCCAGCGAATTCTTGACATCAGTATCACCTTTTGAGACCACCAGTTTCTCACTTTAAGGAAATAACTGCCCAGTTACCATGATCTGTGTAGAATACATTGCTCCACTGCTTTGCCCTTTACCCAAATATAATGGTCACCAAACACCTTTTTAGGAGGAGCAAATACATGTTTTTTGTCAATGACAACAGTAGCAACTAAGTTGCCGTTACATCCTAAGTACTGAGGTGCTCTCTAATGCCATTTAGTCACCATGCGATTAAAGCAGTCAAGGAAACAATACCTTTCTAATACCTTAATGCCCCTGTCTTGGTTGTAATGCATCTGTCTCAGCTCCTACTTCTGTTGCTTTGCTGAACATATTTAGAAAATAGGAGAAATTCTTGAAGAAAAAAACAAAAAAAAAAAAAAAGAAAAAGGAGAGATTGCCCTGCACGCAGTATATCTACTTTAAGGGAAACTAAGTGTTGGCTCACTTCAAGGCTAATTAAACCTGGTATCATCCAACACGCTGGTAGCACGAGGGCAGTTGAAATGACGTGTGCAGAGAAAGACCTTGGTGTTTGATTTGATTCCCCACCTCTCTCTAAAAACACTGCATACTGCAGGAGGTTGTCTTTCACTGTTCAGGTAGAAGAGAATGATCAAGTGTGACAGTAAGTGAGCAAATGAGCAAGCGAGTGAGTGTGTGAGCGAGTGAATATGTGTGCCTCTGAGACAGCACAGACAGATATATACTCTGGCGAAATAATGTTTTCTGGGCAGTCACATAACTTGTTAGCTCCTGAGGACCTGCAGTGCATTCTTTCTATCGTTTTCATATTTTGTAAAGGAGGAAAATACATGTGAAATAGCTATATTAAGTGATTTGTGTTTAGATTAAAGAAGTGCTTAGCTGTTAGAAAACACTAACATTACCTGGGTAAGGTGTTTGTAACTTTACTTCTCCTTGTGTCCATGCACGCCTAAGTCTTTGATTACAGAATTTATATTCTTTTCCTGTATATTTACACATTTTTCTTCCTTTCAGAGCTCAAAACATATATATGTACATTATGTAAAATGAGAAAATAATTGTTTTAATAGGCCATAGATTTTGAACATTTGGCTCTTGACACCTGCCTTATCTTTTTAAACATGTTTTAGTTATGTAACTATATATCTACTAAAATACGCCAGGGGATTATATGAATGGCTTCAGTTAACCCTGTGTAAATTGTTCACTGACTTTTAAACTATAGTTCCATCTGCATAGGTCCATCCTGACAGTGATGTATACCCTCTTTGAAATGGAAATCTTCAGTTGTTATCTCTAGGCAGCTTCAAAAGCTTGACTATTCACTCTGAGTTCATTTGAAATGCTTAATTTGAACCATAAACTATCCCTACAAACAGTCTTATTATCTTGTTCTGCATCAGGTCTCTTTTGAAATGGGTTTCTGTCCATAAGCCTCTTTGATGTGTTGCTTGAGTATGAGAAATTCCTTAGAACTTTTAACTTTTACAGCTGGCAAAACTTAATCCTTTAAAACTTAATATGTAATGATATAGTAACTCACTGAAATAGATTTAGTTCTGCAGTAATATCCATGGATTTACGATAACAAATCTTTCACCATTTTTTTTGTCTACACGTTTTTCTTGAAATTCCTCTCAAACTACGGAATAGTTGAGATTGAAAGGGTGTGGAGGTCTTCTTGTCCAACTCCCTGCCCAAACAGGACCAGGACTGAAACATACTAATATTCTTATATTTTACATGATAAATGTTAGTTAGTTAGTCAGTCAATTAGTCAGTTAGTTAATTAGTTAGTAAGCAGAGGAGACACAGCCAAAACATAATGTAGGAAAAAATACAATTTCCATGTTGCTGGTACTTTCTGCTTCAGGAAAGCTACTTTACAGTCCAGTCAGTTACTGTAAGCTGGAACACTTCCCCTGCCTGTAGTTAGAGACTGCCTTAAGGCACCCAGCCTACAAAAGATACTGATAAAATTCAGAATATCTGCTTTGGACTTCTAGGTTTTTCACCAAGTGGCCTTCTCAGGTGGCTTTGCCAATTGAAGCCTAAGATAAAAGCTGTTGCAGCCAAATCATTGAAACTGTTTTTCAAGATTTGCAATTGTTATTATAAACACTAGATTAAAAAAAATAAAAATACTGATTAGAATTGCAAAAACAAAACAGTTTCTACTATTGCACTTTTTCTGTGGAAAATGCCAGTCATTTAAAAATACAATATTCTGAGAAGGATGTAGATTCTTCTGATCCTACTGGTTTGTTCAATCAGCTTTAGACACAGGATACCAGTGTTTCCAAATCCATGATAATTTTGTCCACTGGTATGCCTCATTCCATGTGTAGATATTTTAAGAGTTTCACAGAAAATCCTGAAAACCTAGCAGCACAACACACAGTAGAAAGAGTATTATTTACGTCAGTGGGCAATGATTTGGTATAGGATATGAAAAAAGGAAAAAAGGTTCCTGCAGTTTTTCTCTGACACAAATCCATTATTATGGACAAGTTGCAAAGCTCTTTACTACAAAACCCTAACTCTAAAAGTTCATGTTGAGGCCATCATGCCAAATGCACCTTATTTACAACCATGCTTATTAAAACCTGTAATAAACCTTCTATAAAAGAAAACATATTTGAAGTTATTGTAAAGGGAATATTTGTTACCAAGGTAACAAATAAAATCTGTACTGCTATTGTATATTTTATTTTCAATGAAGAATTGAATCCTTTTCAGTTATTGGGTGGGATGGAAAATAGTAAACAACATTATAAATCTCTGGAATTCGCTTTGTGGTAATAGTACATTAAGCAGGCAACTGGTATTCTCTGCATTGAAGTAGAACTACTATGACCCACTACTTCATAATTAAGTGAGGATTATTAACACAACAGGAGAAGGAAATTGGCTACTCAGCACAAGTACCACTCTGTGTCTTGGCTAATTGCTAATATCCAAGGCTAGCTGAGCTAGGCAGATCTCCCATTGTGCTTGGAATTGACAGACATACATAAAAATGGGAATAATTTACAAGGTAAAGTTGGTGTTAAAAATAATAAAGGTTCTCAGAGGATTTAAGTTGGGAGGTTTTTTGTTTTTTTTTTTTAGTTTAAATATCATAATAGCAATCAAAATGAAAGAACAACAAAACCAAACCAGAAAAAAAGCAAACAAAAAAACCCCAACAACAAAAAACCCCAAACCCTAACACTCCATAAGATTTAATTCAAATCTTGTGTCTTACCACTATTTTGCATCTTAGATGGCAAGAAAGTTTAACTCTGTCAAGTTAAATGAAGGTGCAAACCATTACTGAATTATTAATACACTTGTATATGTCCTGAATAGTTACTAAAATCTTACATGGTCACAGTGAGATGACTGCTTGCAAACAGAGCTACACTTTTCAGTGTGTGTTCGTGTCCATGTATATATAAAATAAACATTAAAATATGTTTGTATATGTAAATATATATTGCTTCTGATTAGAATGCTTATATCTTTTCCTGTTGCTTTAGGGAAGCAATGTTAATATGAAAAAAAAGAAAATCAGAGATTAGGAAGATGTAAATGATTGCAATGCAACAGTATTTAAAGAACTATGCCGCTAAATGCCGCGACCTCTAGCTGTGGTTCTGGAAACACCTGTGTGTGAAAAACTTCCTTTACTGTGTGAAATAACTCTCAGGAATAATGTACACACATGCTTAAGGGTCGATCCTATGAACCTTTATGCAGTGGTGTACCTGCGGGAGAAAAAGTACTTCTGGTTTTAATGACTTTACATAAAAATAACCAATATAAGGATCAGTTTGTCTGTGACTGTATAGCTTTTATGAGATGAATTAATATGATAACCGTGCAATTTTGACTAAATCCTTAAAAAAGCTCAACTGAATGACTAGGTATTTAAAGGAGTGTTCTAAGATCAAGTGTCTTTAATCTATCTCAATTCTAATTACAGTTGGAAATCAAAGTTTCTGTAGTGATCTACAGTGATTCTGTAGTGATTTAGTTATCTAAATTTAGTAGAATAAACATGTCATGAAAAGTAAACAAAAGGAAATATTTTGTGTATGTATGCCGTCCTGAACACCCTTTTTTGTAGACTATCAAAGGTGGTGTATGTACACAGCCAAATCCAGGGCATTTTCAACCACAGCATCAAAGAAGACAGTAAAACGTCACAAATGCATAGTAATTTTCTGATTCTTAACAAAATGCTCTGTTGTTTAACCGTCCCCCTTATCAATTTTTTCTCTATTATTGGTTACCTAAAGGTACAGATTAGAAACACCTAACAAAGTATACAAAAGCATAAAAATAAATGTAATTTTATTTTACATAACTGTTGTACATAAATAATGAAATATATTTGGCAAATCTGCTTTGAGGAGCTTAGCTGCGCTGGTTTTGACTGGGAGGTAGGTAATTTTAATTAGAGCATCCTATATGGTGCTGTGTCCTGGATTTGTTGATAAGACAGGGATGTTTCAGTTGTAGAGCAGTGCTTCCACAGCATCAAGGCTTTTTCTGCTCCTCACTGCCCATTAGTAACAAGAAGTTGGGAGGGAACACAGCTGAGACAGATGACTCTGACTGGTTTAGGTCACCATGGCCATGCCATATGGTGTTGCGCTTAGCAGTAAAAATTGAGGAAGAGGAGAAAATGGGGAATATTTGGAGTGATTGTGTTTGTCTTTCCAAGTAAATGCTGTGTGAGGGAGCCCCTCTTTCCTTTAGATGGCTGAATAATGGAGATAGGCTGATGGCCTGCCAATGGGAAGTAATTCCTTATTTGGTTTGCTTGTGCTCACATCTTTCGCTTTACCTACTAAACTGTCATTATCTCAACCCAAGAGTTTTCTTACTTTTGCCCTTCTGATTCTCAGGTCCATCCCATTGCAGCACAGTGAGCAAGTGGCTGTGTCGGACCTCCTTGCCTATCAGGTTTAGCCCACAAAATTAGCTTAGATATATGCTTTCTCTGGCACAATTTCACTATATTGTGACTCAGTTTCTTTGATAGTTCCTTAGAATATGCTAGTGTAAATTCATTCAGAAATCTTATTATTCAGAATAGATTAAATGTATCTATGGCTTGTTGATGGCAAAGCATTTCCATTAAATACCATTGTTGATATTTCCTTTTTTTTTTTTTTAAAATGTAGCTGGAAAAGAGGTTTTACTGCTTCATGTCTGTTTCATAGTCCCATTTTAGCTATTTGGGGCTGTGACTGGCTCTCATTTTCTTTCTGGGAACTGTTGAAATTGGACCATTAAGCAAGAATATCTTCTTGTTTCCACCCCAATATAACATATTATTAAATGTTTTAAATACTTTAAGGTAAAGCTCTGTGTCATGGGTTCAGCAGTAGCAGTCATTTTTTCTCCTTCTTAGTGGCTGGTGCGGCGCTGTGTTTCTAACTTTCAGCCTGAGAACAGTACTGATAATACCCATGTTTGTAGCTACTGCTTAGAATGTTTAC
>WYDI02016562.1:0-15692 GCA_009867235.2 Psittacus erithacus
GCTCAGAAAGTCCTTGATCAATGTAAACATTCTAAGCAGTAGCTACAAACATCGGTATTATCAGTACTGTTCCCAGAGTGAAAGTCAAAAGTAGCTGCACCAGCTACTAAGAAAGAATAAAAATGACTGCTACTGCTGAACCCAGGACAGTTTCCAAACATAACCGTTTCTATTTAGTTTAAAAGTAGTTAGACTTACGTGACAGAGTGAAATACTTGAACTGTTACTTTATTACTTTTTAATATTTTTGCTGAAGTTAGTGAGCACATCATTGGAATTAGCTGTGGGCATTTCTCAGAAGCTTTTGTTACCTGATTTTAGGCTACGGCGGAACTGAGACAAAAAGATATTCTAGTTGTTAATTAGAAAATGGGGAAAATGCCAATGTGGGGAATTGGCTATTGCAGTTTTCACTTCCATTACACAGAAGCAGCAGTGGTTTCAGTAAGAAAGGAAAGAGAAATTGTAAATTTAAACTTCATGCATTAGAGAAAAAGATTAGAAATTAAGAAAATAATCAGTCATTGAAGAGAAGGGAAGGTAGTTACTAGGTTTTGAGTGAGACTGATACAGGATGAGGAAAAGAAACGAGAATACCATTGGGAAGTTGGGGAGGCACTGAAGTAATCAAAAGCTTGGGACATAAATGGGCTTTTTGTTCCTCTGCAGTAGTAATAAATTTAAATGGGATATCGACTAAAGTTTTCTGGTGCCTCTTGAACAGTTGCACCAGTATAGTATTCTTGTACATTGTTCCAGAACATTACTTCTCTGGAACATTATATATATACAAGTTTGATAATGTACTCAACTGATCACATTCCAGCTTGTCAGCAGGAAAGCCTCAGCTTTGGATTTGCACCAAGAAGCGAGCTGCAGTATTTTCTGATTTCTTTTTTTTCTGTTACAAATAAATGTTAAAAATGCCATATGTAAAATAATTTTCAGAAATACGGTTTTAATTTTTCCCTTGGAAATGAGAAAGAAAATGTACAATGTGCATGAGTCGTTAGTCTAACACTGCTTTTGCCTGTCCTTAGGTGACTTTTCACAGTGTTCAAATGAAAGCTTTGTTTCTTCTTTCTACAGACACAATCCTCTTGACTTGCCCTAAGTGATCCTTTATTTTTTTCTTTTCATTCCTCTGACAACTGTTACATTGCTTTTCTAACATGTCTTGCGGTATTTGATAAATCCGTCATCGCTAGGTTCCTTTTTGTTTCTCTTTGTCCTTCATTCAAAGGATGAATAGGACTTTCTCAGGTGCATAAGGCACTTCGAGATTTAACAGCAGTCCCATTCAAAACCCTAGATCTTTGGATAGCCTCCAGCCAGTTCATTCCTTCTTTTCGTCTTATTCTTTCTCCTTCTATATACTTGCCTAAAAAGAAGTCTTTAGAATAGGGTTTTGAGTGCACTCGGCTCAAAAGATCAAGTGACATCATTCAATATTGGTTAGATTTATTTTTTCACTAGTCACGGTCCTAGCTGCTGCAGTGCTAAAATAGCATATGGCTATGAAAAATTCAAAAGATCTTACATAATGGATTTTATAAAATTAATTTTATAAATATAGTCATCCTTGTTTCCTGTTGGGGTACCTGCTTGACTTTGCTGGAAGGTAAATGTTCTAGCCTCAAAAAGTTAACAGCATTTCTTAAGATTGGATTCATGTTCACCTGCACAGTGATGCAAACCAATGCTCTCATTTGCAACTGTAATGAATGCTAATAGAAATATTTACAGTGTGGATATTTTCTGTTGTCGTGGCCTTAGCTTCACTGAATTTGCACCCATTCAGAATTTCTTGCAGTGGCTTTTGACTAATAACTTTTTCTTTCTCAACAGTAATAATGACATAAAATCTCAGATACAGATATTGTAAAGATTGTACAGATATTGTAAAGCATGTTGAAAGAAAAGTACTCATATCTGTATATTTTATTTATATATCTATACATATCCTTGCTTTTCTGTATATTTATATAGATTAAAAAACCCCAACATTTCCACAATTGCATTTTATAGGAGGAAAATGAGAAGAAGAGTCACCACAAGGACCACTCAGATAATGAATCCACATCTTCTGATAAGTAAGTGTGATATAACTGTGGTAATTTTGTAGCTGGTTTTCTGTAGTTTTTTACATAATTCACATTTTCACATTCTCCTGTTACATTTTTTATATGCACAGCTCTGGGAGGAGGAGAAGAGGACCTTTTAAAACAATCAAGTTTGGGACCAACATTGACCTGTCAGACGACAAGAAGTAAGTTGATTACAGTTTCTCCTGATCTCAGTGGTATTCTATAATATGATGCTCCTTATGGAAAACCAGTGTGTTCTGCTCATGTGTCAGTCAGTCTGCTGATAAACCCAGTTCCAGTTGCACACCCCATTTCCACAATGAAATTCTTACCTTTGGTCTTTAAACTGTTGCTATGAGTCCTTTTTCACTAAAATCTTTTTCCAAGCTTTTTTTTTCCAGGATCTTTGAACTTACCCATCAGAAACTGTTCTTACTATTCTTCCTTCTAATACATTCTCTTTGTTTCATTCTGAGGCTTTAAATTATTTGCTTACAACCTTAATTACATCTCACAATACCAAGTGTTAAGTCTTCGCACAGAAATTTTAAGATTAAAGGTTTGGGGTTTTTTTTTTGTTTGCCTGGATTTTGTTGTTTTGGTTCTGTTTCCTTTTGTTCCTACTGTCATCCTTTCTGTTTCCTTTTGTTCCTACTGTCATCCTTTCTGTTTCCACTTTTTCTTAGCTCTTGCTTCTCTATGCAGGAACAGGGTTCAAAATATGTAGTAGAAACCAGACCAGTGCTTACCTCTGGATAAACCATGATACCTCTCCCTCAAAAAAAAGGGAATAAATTGACTATTCTTTAGTCCTTCTGAGAGCAGATGAAGGTAGCTCGGAAAAATATGAGGGGGTACTAGAAATAATCTGAGAGCATGGTTTTAGTAACCAATAATAAATTTTTATTTAGTTCAATCTCTAGTTAGTATATTTCCATAAAAGACCCAGCATGTCTGGGCTGCCAGTCCCACCAGCTGGAGTACAAAAATTTGAATCTACTTCAATTATTAGAACAAGAAGAATCTGTCCACTCAACTGTCAAAATACTTCAAAATATTACCACAATTCTGAAATTGTGTAACGCACACCTGGGTGACATTTCACAGATCTACACTGAAGTTCTGAGATTTTTGTGTTTGAAGATCTGTTTTTCTCAATGCAAGTATTCAGTTCTGTAGCACGTGCATGTTGTTACCTTCTTGGCCGTAGCAATTGTGTGCACAGGGTAGGATGTGTTTAGACAGTCTTCTTGACGTATGTTGTAGCATCATATCCTTTGGCTCTTGAAAGCATGGTTAACAGTTTCTGACTGGCTGGCATGAGCGTGGGGAGAGTACAGCTCTGTTTTCACTTGGAAAGGATGTACACAGAGGTGTAAATTGCAAGCAGATTTTCCTGGCAGTATAGCAGTAGAGTGGCTAACTTTGAGAGTGAGTCCAGCCACCATGGATTTCAGCTCATTTAAATTTGGTAACTGTCAAATAGGGGCACTGCATTGTCTCAGTTTCCCTCTTACTATATGCTAAGTTATATGGCACTGGATTGTCTGCTCCTTTATCTCCTATGCTAACAATTTATTTGAAAATGTTTCTATTTCCCAAACTCTTTTAAGAGTTTCAGGGATTCACAGTTTGTTGATTTGCTATTTTGCTGCAGGTGGAAGTTGCAACTCCATGAACTGACAAAACTTCCTGCTTTTGTACGTGTGGTATCAGCAGGAAATCTTCTAAGCCATGTTGGTCATACCATCCTGGGCATGAATACAGTGCAGCTGTACATGAAGGTTCCAGGAAGCAGAACACCAGGTGAGTATAATATATTAGCATGAAAAAGATTAGGTCATCCGGCTGTGGTATTGATTGAACTGCACTGCAGATTTCCGTATCTTACCGCATGCCTAAATGTGATGGAATTGTACAAACTCAGTATTTTTTTAGTGTCTTGTTTAACTGAACTCTGCACATATGAAGTACTAAATTACCTTATAGTGGAAATTCCTGGATTTCTGCAATGCTAGGTAATTACCATACTAACGTCTTGCACGCAATACTGGATTCTTTAAAGGGAAAAAAGAAGATGGGTTTATATAATTGGACATTATTTGTATTTTATATGCATTGAAAGTTTTTATAGGTTTCCAGAGTAGGTCTTGTGCAATCATAGAAATTGGTACACTTTTGCTTTTCAGATTCCTTACTGGCTGAGGATAGGACTCAACCCTCCATACTGAATAGTGCTGTGTTAGGACACTGGGCTGAGACTTAAGGCATCTGGACTAAATTTCAGCATTTGTTTTTTCTGAAGTACAACTTCAGAAAATTCCACTAGGGATTATGGCTTAGTTTTCCACCTGTCAAAAGAAGATAAAACACTGGCATTTCTACACTGATTTTGAAAGCTCTTTCAGAAAGATTTACTTACTACTTGTCTATTCAGTGCCTGGAGTCACAAAGTTTGCTCCTGACTGGGACTGTCAAAAGCTATCATAAAAGACAAAATCTAAGCTTTAGTATCTTGAAGGATTTGTTTCTACGAAAAGGGGACTGCTGAACTATTGGTCAGATTCACAAGATCGATAGCTCCAATATCTCATTTCCCACAAACTAACAAAAGCAGAATTTTCTTGTCACTGGTAGCTTAATTACATTTCTTAACACTGTGAATTACCTAAATAGTGTACATGTCATAAAAAAGTCTGTACAAATACTTGAACTGTGATGTGAGGGGTTTAGTTATTGTAGCTTCGCATTTTCATAGTGTTACTGTGACAGATCAGCCTTACATAAAGTGTGTTAATTTTTCTCTACATTTCAGGTCATCAGGAAAATAACAACTTTTGTTCAGTAAATATAAATATTGGTCCAGGTGACTGTGAATGGTTTGTTGTCCCTGAAAGCTATTGGGGTGTCATGAATGACTTCTGTGAAAAGTAAGCTGGGTGTGCTGTTTGTTTCTATCAAGTTTTCTGTGCTTTTCTCAGACCTAATGGGGGGAGATTACTGAGGGTGTTTTAAGTGGACATAATTTTATGGTGTTTCCATGTTGTCAGAAAAGTACTTTAAGATAAGTCAAAACGCAAAATCTAGAGTTGGGAGTTAGTTTTGGTTTTCTGGGGGGTGATGGAGTATTTTCCTCGTGATGCATGCTGTTAATCTTTATTATGATTCATGTACATGTTGTACATTGGTATTTTGGCATGGTTTCTTGCTGCATCTAGAGGAAGAGTTTAGTTTACTCAGACCCCAGGAGGTGTCGTGGCATGCTTTGCCATATTTGTAGCTTGCTTGAGGAAGTTGAGGTGCTCTGATGGTCAGGGAGACCCTCTAATATTGGGGTTTCTGTGTGCCTGCACATGCACCCTCAAAAAAACAAGCCAAAAAAGAGGAGGAGGAGGAATTGTGTCCCCTGATCATGCTGGTACTCTAACCATAGCTTCTGAAGCTGATCTTACAGGAGAATTGTTTGTTTCTCATCTTGCCCAGTTAAAACTGGGCTAAGCTCTTGACATTTCTTCGGAGCTTTTCCAGAGATCTGCAGATTCATCTCAGTGTCTCTGAACTCTCTTATCTTCTGCCTGTCTACTGTCAACTGTTGTTATTTCATCTACTTGTACAAAGATCAGCCATCTCAAAATTGTAATTTCACTGATTCAGTTGCAGTGTCTCTGATGACAACATGCCTTTTACCCTCATGATACTGTCCTTTGACGGTGGCAGAGAATCTAATATCTTGGGAACCTCATAAAATGTCTAGAGTGCCTGACAGAGGCACTGAATTGTCTTTCTTGAAAACTCTGAATTACGAATGATCTCTCATGGTGCAGTATAAAAGCAGTATAAAATTGGGATAAGGATAGGAGAGAAGCATGTATTTTGCATCACCATAGTGGAAGGGTTAATTCTTAGGAAATCCATATGGAGGTGTTTTTTCAGTACTTCTCAGGAGGGTCAACATTTCTTGGCTGAATGTAGCACACACCTTTGAAATCACAGTTAAGATGGTGCTAGGGGGTTGCTTGTTGTGTGGATAAGCTTCACACGCATACACTGACAGTAGGAGTTCATGATTGGCATTGTTCAAAACGGAAAGCATTCTTAAAAGCTGGTATGGTCTGTATATGAAATCAGTTACTGGTCAGAAATGCAGTATTTGGCAGCAGTGTCACACTAGATCTGACCAGTGATTTCTCTGCCTCAGCATTAATGGTAAATAGAAAGTAAAACATAACTGGAAGCCATAAACTGACTTCACATGGGAGCTAGATGGTTTAGTGTTTTAATGTACTGCAGGATATGAAATGTGGAATTAGGAGCATGAATTTTATAGATGAAACTTTCCTTTTGACTGGTCCTCCTGGGTCACTGATTAGATGCAGCAAGTGTTTATTGTGGTGATCAGTTTTTACAGGTAATTTCATTGAAGTATCACTGTTTGCTGATAAATGCTGAAGTCTTCCATTTTTCTTGCCATTTCAGGAATAATATGAATTTTCTAATGGGATCTTGGTGGCCAAACTTGGAAGACTTGTATGAAGCCAATGTCCCAGTTTATAGGTTTATTCAAAGACCCGGGGATTTGGTGTGGATAAATGCTGGCACTGTTCATTGGGTTCAGGCTATCGGCTGGTGCAACAACATTGCATGGAATGTTGGCCCTCTTACAGGTATGGCTGAATAGTGCCTGTGCTGAACTATGTAATTAGGTGATAGGATACTACTTACACCATGGAACTTGCCATTTCTTACCAAGTTATCATGTTTTACTAGATTTTAAAAAAAAGAAACAAAACCCAAAACCATGCTGTATTTTAAAATATGATGTGTTGAAACTGTAAGTAATTCTGCTATTAAGAGGAAGCAGCAAGAATGCAGTCTTTGCGCTTGTTCATTTAATGTGCTTGTAAAAATTAACAGCTGTATAGCAAACACTAGCAGAATAAAATGTTTATATTGAATTCATACACTCTTGTAGGTCATTTCTTAGCTTTTTTTCTTAAGATTTGTTCTGCCCAGCAGACTGCACTACAGCTTGCATATGAATTTAAGGACTTGTGCAGGCTTAACTTTTTGACAACAGTGGATACCTAATTGCTCTTTAGTGAAATCATCAGGAAATTAGAACAGTTGTAAAATTTTGTTAATAAAGGAATATTAGGTTTTTCAGACTTACTGCTCTAGAAATCTTTAGTTTTGAACCATGATCTTGGAAAGTTTTTAGATGTGAGAATGAAAGGAAATTTTTCAGCTAAAATGACTGTGAATTGTTTGAAGATAACGTATTTCCAAAACCCCCTGTTTTCTTAAAGAGTTTTAAGGTGTGTCCTCATTTTATTATGGTGCAATAAATAGTATATCCAGGATTGTAAGATTGACTGATACAGAACTCACATGTTCAGCCGCAGTGAATTTTACCAAACATTCGTTTTAAAAGGGTGGGGTGAGTAGGCTGCATAATGAAAAAGTTTGACCCATTGCAACAAATCTCTCCAGATGTAGTCTTCATTTGCAAGACAAATTATATACTATAGCATTGTAAAATTATGATAGAGTGAATAGAGACGCAGACATTTCAAGTTCAGGTTATTGCTTTTCATCTGCTATATTTGAAAATGCATTAAGTAACCCTTTTTGAAATATTGCTCTATGTTTATCATAGAAATTGAACACTTGTCAGTAACTTCTTTTCACTGATAGTTGTTGCTGCTGTGGTATTGTGTGTTCTTTAGCGTCATAAATACACTTTGTAAAAGAAATTCTGTAGAATTCAAGTGTAGTTGGAATGAATGGGTCATTGCGAATGAAGTTTAATTGAGCATTAGAAGGTATAAATTTGAATTATAATCAAGTTATTTTGGCTGCAGTTGATACTTATTTTTTAATTTTACTAATTGCTTCTGTAATTTTGTTTTTGCGCAGCCTGTCAATATAAATTGGCAGTGGAACGGTACGAGTGGAATAAACTGCAGAGTGTTAAGTCCATAGTACCCATGGTTCATCTTTCATGGAATATGGCTCGAAATATCAAGGTCTCAGATCCAAAGCTTTTTGAAATGATAAAGTAAGTTTTATTTATTTGAACATTCACTGTACCCTTTTCCTCTTCAAGCATAAAACAATAATTAGTTTGTAAGTAATCCCTTATAAGGATTATAAGGATTAATAAGACTTCTGTTCCTGAGAATCAAGCTAAATTTGGTTTTTATTCTGTTTTTCAAAGAATCAAGATATTACTAATTTTGCTGTGTTTTAGTGTTATTGTTGCACAGCTTTAGAGTGATATAATTAACTTTTTTGTTAAATATGCCATAGCCTTCTTGCAGCAGCTTACAGACATGGTTGAATTAGATGACAAAAGCTGTTCAGAACACTTAAAATAGGTCATCAACCCAAATATTAGAATTAGAGTGTTTAGTCATTTTTACAGCAAAATTAAACTTAATTTTACATTTCTAGAACCTCTACTTAGTGCTCACATTCTGTCATTTGAAGATTCAGTATAAATGCTTTAAATAAAGTCAAGTAGAAACTTGAAAGCCTCCCACCCTTTGCTTTTTCTTTTGAACAATGAATTAATTGATGTGCAAAATGATAATTGAGTTTAGTGACATTTTTTATATGCATTCTCCAAAATGCAGGAATATTCCAGGCTTGGAGCATCTTCAGTAATTTTCTTCAAGTAGTGCAACTTCAAGCAAATATTGCATATTTCATATTGCAGCACCATTATACCTAGACTGAGGGATGGATGAACAGTTCACCATATATCATAGGTTTGTCCTAAAGAAAGTGGGGAAATTAATTCCAAAGCAAATTACTCATCATGAGAATACTCTGGTAGCAGCACTCTGCTTTCCTTAACCCTTAACAAAGGAGCTTCTAGCTTGAGCACTTCTTCAATCTTATCAACATACTGGATCCACAAGAATTGAATCCTTTTTTAATTTGGCTTGAAGTGGAACTTCAAAAAAAAGTATAGGTTAACATGCAAAAAAGGGCAATGAAAAATAATTTATTTTTTTCCCCAGTAGGATTTATTGATGACATCTGAGTGAGACACCTTTTACAGCAAGATTTTATTTTAGGCTTGAACATCTCTTGCAGAATAGTAGAATTGGTAAAATGATAACATAAGAACCAAGAATGTTGGAAGTTTAAGACAAGTTTGTAGTCACTGCAAAGCTGGATTTTGGAATAACATTTCTGTGTGAATACTTCCTTACAATCTGGTAACTAATATCTAAGTTAGAGAAAATGTTTGCTGAAGGCTTGACAGTTCTGCCCCTTCAAATAAGGTATTAGTGTTCAGATTCAAGATGCCAACTGCCATAGAAAGGGAGAGGAGAAGCTGAAGAGATAAAGTGAGAAATAAGGAGAAAAGAAGCAGGGTGTGGGAGGGAGGAAGCTAAAATGTCTATTAAAAAAAAAAAAAAAAAAAAAATACAAAAAACCCCCCAAAAAAGAAACCAAAAACAAAAGAACCCACAACACAAACATACTTCAGGATTGTCTTTATATATCTTCCCAAACCCAGCAGGGATCTGTTCTAAAGCTCAGAGCAGCTCTAGAATGTTTTTGTCAAAGTATGATTTTGATATTTCAGCAACCTGTATTTTGCACTCGCACAAGTTTGGGGGCTTTTGCCATGGTTCAGGGTTAAAAAGAGAAAACGTGACCGAGCATAGCATCGTTTTCCAGGAGGGTTGCTTAGAGTATTGTGAAGAAACACAAAAGACAACATGGTAGTTTCCTGTTATCTTGCTGGCTGACAGCAGTTCAGCCATTTCTAATAAGACACCTAAATTTAAGGTATAGATTACAAATAAACAGAGATACTAAAGAGCAGATACAAACTTAGGTCTTGCATGTGTTTGTGTTTTCCAGTCTACTGATAACCATTTCCAGTTTACTTGGATTAAGTCTTCCATCCAAGTTAGTTGTCAGCCAAATCCCGAGTACCATGCTATGTGTGCAAAAGGAAGAAGATCCAATGATGAGCTCTGGTTTAATACATCTAGTAGCAGTGACATGAGAAAACTTCTTCATTGTGGCCACCTCTGTAATTATGGTATAGCTGTTCCTAGAAATAGGTGTCACCAGAATACACAGTCTAGTTAGTATCTGACCTTGGTTTTGTAAGCGTACTGGAAATGTATAAACCTTCATACCTAATTTTCCTGTGGACTGCTTGTCTGCAGGAAAATAGCACCAGCTGGCAAGTAGCTGCTGTCCACTTTTCCTGGATTCTGCTATGTACAAAATAGAGACATTTGTGTATTTATATATATGTGTGCAGGTGTATAAAAACACTTCAGAAATAGTGATTTCTGATACAGCTGGTGGAATTCATCTTGAATAGCTGACTTCTCATTTGTCACCAGGAAAAAAAAATACATCGGTGACACAGCTGTCATCTTCTTGCCAAATACAGAGTCTGTATCTAAAATTGCACATTGAAGATATCTGAAGTGGTTAGGCAGCTTGACTTCTGTCTCTGAGGCTTTTTAGGTATCAGCAGAGTACAAAAGAATATAGCTCATAGAAAATGATAAAAAGTAGTTTGTAATTCCAATTTGAAAGATAAATACAAATATGTCTTACTGGGTTATGTGGCAGGAACGACTGCAGAAAAAATTCAAGGATACATATAAATATCAGGAAGCAGATAAATGATTAGAAGAAATAGAATAGCACTAGGGAAAAAAATAATAGGAGACTTTGCTTTTGAAAGAAATCTGAAATCTCCTGACATTTTTAGTTAATGTGTAATTCAGTGCTCTCTTGCTAGACAAAAGAACAAAAACTGAAGCTTTCCTCATGACATGTTTTTAAAGATATTAACAGTAGAATCATGAGCAGGACCACAGGCAGACACAATGATGTAAAACTTGACTGAGGGACCCTCAAGAAAAGAAAAAAATAACTGCAGGCCTCTCAGATGGAAGCTAGAAGGACTTTTAAAAATGCATCTGAGGAAGAGAAGAATTTTAGAGGTAGTGGGAACATTGTAATAGAGGCTTAAAAAATTAATTCCAAGGTAACTGAAATACTAAATTCTTTTACAAAAATAGTTCTAGAAACGTAAAAGAACATGACATGGGAGAAAGGATTTTTACAAAATCATGAAGCCAGATAAAATATGTTTTGGATTCAGTAGGGAAGATACGTTACTGAAAGGTATAAAGAGGTCAATTTTGCATTGCCATTGGGAAGGTCTCCACAGTTCTAAAAGTTTGACTGGATCTGAATATTCAAACAGGTTTCGTACTGCCCTTCTAGAATAAATTAGGACATCATCCTGAGGTCCATTTTAAATTGTACTTAAGTACTTGAATTTGACTGGCCGTGATTTATTCATACACATTACATCTTGCTGAGCTGTTCAGTTCTCTTAGAATTTGGTATATGAAAACATGATGTTTGATACAGAAACATGCTTTCATTTTGCATTATTCTTACGGTAAGGGTATTAATGAAGCCATAGACTTGGTCTGAGTGAAGATGAACAGTCAGAGTGGAAAACATCAAGAGGGGAATATCTCAAAGTAAGCCTAAGATTGTCAACTATTTGGAAACACATGAAAGAAACATTTTTATTTTTCTTTAGTACAGATACATGTATCATATCTTTAAGGCTTGAAAACAGGAGAAGGATCAAGTTTGAAAATATTTTGATAGAACTCTTGAGCACTTTGTTTTCTGTCCAGTGTTTATTATTCCCCTTACATTTTTTCAGTCTTCCTTCTGCATCTAATGAGCATGTAACATAACCACCCTGTGGAGGGGAAGATTAAAGGCTGCAAAGGCTGCAGCTCAAATAAATAGGATAGCTGAAAGCTAAAAATTATTGTAGATCACATTGTAATTTAGAAATCTGGCGACCTACTTTGCCAGCTTCTTTTTTAGAGAACGTATGTAGCTCAGTGCTAGAAAACAAGTTAGATTTTTCTAGTACAGAAGAGAACTGTGTAAACCTGTGAAGATAAAATCGGGGTTTTCGCAGGGGAGCAGGGAGTTGTTGATTTTAATTTGACATTTGACCAGTTCTTGTCTTCGTTCCTTTTTTTTCTTTTTTTCTTTTTTATGAAGGGACTACTTTTTCTGATACCAACTTCTTCTTTTTTGGTTTACATGGAAGAAAATATTCTATCTTTCATTTTTAAAACGATTTTACTTACACTCCATGTAAAGTTATTCCTGTCAGGACTTGAGGTAGCTGAAAGTCTAGTAGTGCTGAAGGAGTCATAGGTTTTTTAGGATGTAAGTTAAAGCAGTTCTTTGGATTAGGCTGTAGTCCTTTACACAAAATGTAAACAGTTTGAACCTAGCAGTTTGAACTAGCTTTTTGATAATAGATTGTTCAGAACAAAATACATTAATTGCTTTCAAAACCACATTGGTTTATTGTGCTTAAAAAAAGAGCATCCATGCATTCCAGTCAAAAATTAAAACATACAGTGTTTGCAAGGCCAGGGACAGTACTGAAAGGTCCATAATCATGTAATTTGACTTCTACCTAAGCCGTGAGTCCAGTGATTCTTAGTAGCCAGCTGTTTCTGAAATTGCACAGGAAAAGGAAATTCCAGGTACAGGGTGCTGAAAGAAATTTAATCCTACTTGAGTCTTCCTGTAAAGTTTAATACAGAACTGAATATACAACTGGTTTTCCTTACAGGTACTGCCTGTTAAGAACTCTTAAACAGTGTCAGACACTGAGGGAAGCTCTGATTGCTGCAGGAAAGGAGATTGTCTGGCACGGGCGAGCAAAGGACGAGCCAGCTCATTACTGTAGCATTTGTGAGGTCAGTAAATATATGTGTGGGGCTCGTGTGCTATTATAATAGTTATTTAAATTTTGTCCTGTCTTCTGTTGTTGCTATTTTAATATTGCTTTTAAGTTGCAGCATCTACTGTATGCTGACAGCACATATATGTGATGCTGTACAGGCTTCAAAGAGCTTTATCAAGCTGTTTTTCTAGACATAGGCTGCAGTCTTTCCCACAGTACTTCCACAGCATTGTTATTCACAAGGTTGATTTTCAATTCTCAGTTATTATAAAAAGTTGTTATCCCTTCCTGCATAAAATCTATCTGCTCAGCTTCATTTTGAAGGTGTATCTGTCTTCATTTCAGAAGTCAACAACAGCCCTAAAAGAGAGACAATTTAAGTGCGTTTTCTTCACAGGGACATACCTTTTTCCTGGAATTTTTGATTCTACTTTCTGTTACTAATACCTTTAAAGTATTGGATAATAGTTTTCATGAAGCTTAACAGGAAGTGAAGTTTTCTTACCTCCTGAGAATCAGTTTCTAGTCATCTTCTGGCTGAGCCTCTTGGGCAGGATAGGCACATGACTGAGTAGTAAGGAAATAAATCATTAACTTCTTTTGCAGACAAATATAAAAAAGGAAAATTGGTATAATTGTTGTAAATCCCCACCTTACTGAGTAACCCCTATTCAGAGTATGAATCATGCTTTGCCAGAGCACTGTTCATGCAGACATCGTAAGTGTAATATTAGTGAGTTTAGAATATTTCACTTCTCTGCCTGAGCCTTAGGATAGATTTTCCCTGAACAAATGTAATTTTTTCTCTTTGCATGCACAGGTTAAGGTTGTAAATTTTGAAGAAAATGTAGTTTCATGGTTTAACTTATAAAAAATTAAATTGTAACTGTTGACTCTCTGCTTCCTGTCTAATAGGTAGAAGTCTTCGATCTGCTTTTTGTCACTAGTGAGAGCAATTCTCGAAAGACCTATGTCGTACATTGCCAAGACTGTGCACGAAAGATAAGCACGAACCTGGAAAATTTTGTGGTGCTAGAACAGTACAAAATGGAGGACTTGATGCAAGTCTATGATCAATTTACATTAGTAAGTCAAATTAATAAGTGGGTGCATAAATACATTATTTGTAAAGCAGTTGTAGACTGTCTTGGTACTCCATTGTATGAGTACTGTGGACTTGATTCAAATAGAGGTATGGGTTGTGTGTGATATTTGCTGAACAAAACACTGAAGAGTCAGAATTATGTGAAATAGTACAGTAACTTACTGCAGAACATAACCACTGAGTTATCAGGAAAAGTATGATGTTACAATTCATAAAGTTGTGGCTTTAAAAATCCAATAGAGATCACCTGAAGACCATAACTGGATCAGATGGAGATGGGAAGAATCAGGACAGTGAAGCTTGGAGAAACTAGCACCAGGTTCAAGAGCATCTCTAATACATTGGTTGTGGTATGAAGTCAGTATAGCAGCAGAGCATCCTATGCACTCAGACGCCTTCTTTCCCCTTCCTCTTCCCCACCCATCCCCTCCCAAATCAGCACTGTCCTTCTGCTTAGCAGGTGGATGCTCTCAAACAGTTCTGTCTTTTGGCTTGGGGCCTCCTGTGCATTTCAATTTAAAGCAAAAAGCCTCTTTGCCGTTATAGCTTTCTGCTATATATGGCAGCCTCTTGCTTTGAACTGTGTCAGCACAACTGCCTTAACATTTCACCCAGGTTTCATTGTTTCAGGCAAAGATGGCTTGTTTGTAATCTCAGTGAAAGCGATGCTGGATTTTATTCATAAGCCTTGCCTTTCTGTCAGAGGAAACAAACGTTGGACTAAGTGTTACAAGAATTTCATGTCAAATTAAATACAACAGCCCAGAAGTGGCTGTGTCTTTTGATTCATTTCCAGGTGCTGCAGAAAATGTATGTCTAGACAGTTATTTCATGTAATGCTGGCATGATAAGTTGTGACCTTTTGAGCCAAGGCCTCAGGGTTCAGCAGTAGAGGCTAGCAAATGTGTGGGACCACATCCTCTGAATTTAATTCTTTTCATTGGTCCTGCAGAGCCTGAGGTGGCTGAACTTCAGTTCATACTTCTAGGAGCCCATTGTCATTACAGTTTGTGAAATACAGAAATTTCAAAGTGATGTTACAGAAAAGCATATAAATAACCACCTATTCTCAGATATGTTATCCAGTTGAGTGGAAATGGGCAAGAACATTTCTGTATGGAAAGAGAGGAGAGGGAAGGGTATTTTTGTTGTCTGTTTTTATAACATTACATAGGTTATAAATTGTCCCTAGAACAAGGGTTCTCAACCTGTGAGTGGCTCCCTCCCCCACAAGAGCCTGTACTTGCAGCCCTGAAAGGCATTAATAATTGTCCTTCTGTGAAATTGGTGTGCACACTCATTTCTTTTAAAGGGGATACAGTCTCAATTGAGTCATAGCCTAAAAGTTGACATCAGAAGAGTTATGGTTTGTTGCAAGTCACAGGGTGAAGATAATTTCAGATGGCAAAGGTGCTGCAGGCCTAACAAAGAGCTTCTGTGTTTGGACCAAACAGGGGGATCAGCCTAGTGTTAGTGCTTCATAGGTTGGTACTATGATATGATTTAAAGTGTCTTTAAAGACTGTGAGCAGCTTCTTGAAGGGATTCCATGTCATGACAGGACTGTTGAGCCGGAAAAGAAGGAAATGCCATCAAAGATTCAGTGTTTTGATGGTAATGCCAGAGTGCAGTAATGGGAAATAGGTGGCTATCTTCTAGACCTTGTCTCCTGAAATAGGCAGGAACAAGACACCTAGCTGACTTCACTCTTCAGC
>WYDI02016563.1:0-45695 GCA_009867235.2 Psittacus erithacus
CCCAGAGAAGCTGTGGCTGCCCCATCCCTGGCAGTGTTCAAGGCCAGGTTGGACAGAGGGGCTTGGAGCAAGCTGCTATAGTGGAAGGTGTTCCTGCCCGTGGCAGGGGCTGGACGTGGATGAGCTTTAAGGTCCCCTTCTACGCAAACCGCACTGTTATTCTATGGACTATAAAATACATAAAGAATGCACTCTAAATAAAACAGTGTTAGGACCAGAACTCAGGTTAGCGCACTACCATGCACGTAGCCTCCTGAAACTTTTTACGTCACAGTTTTGAAACCTACATCTAAAAACCCAGGTTTGGTACAGCCATAAACTTTATGTACTAGAATACAGCTGATAAAGGCCTCAACTCCTTGTGAGAGCCTACAGGTCTGGTTTTAACCTCACAAAGCCCTGGCCTTACCTTCCACCTTTCCCACTCCACAGACTGCATGAGAAGCCAGCACCACACAACAGAAATGCTGGTTACTATACACCTGGTACCCACTACACATGGAGAGAGTACATCAGCAGACAACTGAGCAATTCCTATATATACAACCAAGTTCACTTATTAAATATTGCCTCAACTCTTCCCTTTTCTGTAGTTTTCACCACTTCTTTAGTACCAGGACAAAATACAATATCCTATAAACACTACTGGAATTAAAATAGCATAAGGTTTTAAAAATAAGGATAAATTCTGGTGATTCTTTGCTTAGGCCTTGCCTGTTACACTATCTGAACCTTTTATTCCTTACTGCAACAAATCTGTATGGTTTAGAACAGGAGAAGGAGTAGAGAGAGGAGATACGACAATTCACTACTGAACAGAATCTCATTTAAACTGCATGGCAAGCTACTGCACCCATCCAGAGCACCCACTGCCTTTTTAGTTCAGCAGTTCTTCAGTTTTGGATGCAAGACTGCTAATATTAACATCAAATCACACTGCCTATAGCCATGAAAGCATAAATTTGCAGACTTCTAATGATCTCCTAAAAAAAACCAAGTTAAGAGACCTGATCCACCAGCTTATTCAGCACTCACACAAAGCTTTTGCTTTCTCACGGTCTTCGTATAAAGCATTTCTAGACCCCAGTCTTCTACATTTGCACTCCAGGCATATGTTTGGTAAGCCCCATCCTAACCTTGCCTTAAATAAGCAGGCCAGGACCACCCCAGTCTGAGGTGGGGTTTACCATCACAGCTAGGTGCAGAGAAGACAGCAGTGCTGGGTTTCTTGGGGCACAGCCACAAGGCTGTTGGGATGAGGATACTGGGAGCACAGTGGCGTGGCACAGCATGACACAGGCTGGGAACACACACTGGTTTGCTCAGCTCACTTGGTAGCACCTACCAGAGGTGCTCAGGCACCCAGAAGATACCATTTGGGCTTCCTAGACATGCAGAACCGAGTATTCCTCTGGCTCATCACAAGCCATATCCAACAAGTGCAAAGCTGCACCTCCCATCATTGTACATACAGCACAAACCCAGCACTGAGCCTCCCTCCAGGGACTGGCACACCTGAAGAACCAATGGGTGCCCACAGCAGCAGCAGTGAACAGGCATCATGGAGCTGTTAAGGGGGGTTTCAAAGCAAGCAGGGGCTTGGACAAGTGAAAATACACCAAGTGTGACAGCAAACAAACTTTACTTCTGCCTTTGGGAAGCCTAAATAACCTTTCACCTTTGCTTATTTCTATCACAAAAAAGGAACTCTGAACATATAACAATGTACCAGTAACATCTGAAGAACAGAGAATAAAGTAAAACCCTCTTTGCTTTTTTCAAAACATACCACCAGCTTCGGAAACAAAGTTTATCCTAACTCTGACAATTAAAAAAGTACATAAAAAAATCTAAAAAGGGGATTAAAAAAATCTTAAAAATGGCACAAAATGCAGAATAATTAATTTTAAATCTCAAATTTGCATCTTCAATATGTATGTGAAAACTATTTTGCTTTCAGTGTAAATCTGTCGCACATCAATACATAATATTACTTAGTTTAAAGAGGTCTCTTTTAAGTCCTGTTGATTTTACCATTCTACCTAGCCTTCAAAAAACAGTAGTATAATCTATGCAACTGATCCTCTGCATGGTTGAAACATTGACGAATGGGAAAATTAGAGATCTTGTGGTATTACTATTACTACTATTATTATCGAGATGTAAGCATTTACAAACATTGTACTCTGTACTTCTGCAGAGGATGAAGCTGTTTGTTTGCAATTTGCAGCAGTCACCAGATTGAGAAAGCACACTCCAGACATAGTCTGCTCCATCAAAAACAATTAACCATTTCAGCCAGGAAGCTTCTCCGACTGGGATAACAGAGCAGCCCACAGCCCTTGTGCCAGCAGAGAAGAGGGAACACCAGGAGAAGAGGAGGCAGAGGGGTAGGGCAGGATGCCATGCCAAGTGAGGATGGGGACTGCACCCCAGTTGCCACCAAATGCCTCTTCCCAATCCAGCTCAGCTCTGGCCATCTAACGCTGAAGTACTCCAAGGTACTGTCAGCTGGGGAAAAGCCTGGAAGGGACAAACACACGGCAAAGGGAGAAACTGCAGCCTTCCTGATATCTATTATTTTGTTAAACCAAGGCGTGATTTTTCCATGGAATTAAAGAAGTGTATAAGAGAATTAAACCCACTAATGGCACAATGCCAGCGGAGTCAATGTTTGCTTGGTTCCAAGATTTTCTTAAGGAACATTAATTAATTGGAAACATCCTGCCCACCGCAGGGCGTTGGAACTGGATGAGCTTCAAGGTCTTTTCCAACCCAAACCAGTCTGGGATTCTGTACTCCAGACAGCAAGGCAGGCTGCTTTTTAGAAAGCATTATATTCCCAGTACTGTATCTATCACATCTGATACTTCCAAACAGGTGTGCATACATATGAATACAACCATCACTAATGCAAGCCATAGAGTCTACAACACCCTTTACTTTAGTGTAAATTAACAAAGCTGCTTCGCTGCAAAGGTGTGGCCAGAGAAACACAATTTCAGTGTTAGAAGCAATCTTTCCTTCTATGTATCTGAATGACAGATAAAAGAACAAAGCAAATCAAAATAGCAAAATCACTAGATTTTAGAATAATATTTCTGCATGCAAGTATTACTGGGTTTTCTGCAATCAACACAGCAACGTGGGGTTTATTTTGTACATTAACATCTCTAAGACTAGTTCAGTGAAGCCCTTACACCAATACTGTGTATACAAATCATGGTAGCTAGAAAATAAACGTTTAATTACACTACTGACAGGACATAAAGCAAAGAGAGTGAACAACACCATAAGAACAGGCTTGATTCCCCAATTCCAGCTTTGTCTCAGGCTAGAAATTAGCCTTTAAACACAGCATTAATATTTGGGGAATACATGTTACAAAGACAATAGGACTGTATTCTATCCACACCTATTTATTAGTCAGTGTTTAAACGGCAATTTTCCTTTGCTAAGCGCTGTGAGAAACACCTACCCTTCAAAGTGCCTACATTAGATTCTTAATTATTAACTGCCATGTGATATTTGCTCTAAGAACCTCTTTATAAGCCTCTTAGACCTTCTCCTTGCTCCAAGGGATGTATTTTAAGACGACGGCTATCCCTTGCAGAACACACAATGTACAAAGACGTCATGTTTTAGCCAACTGCACGCTAAAAAAAGCAGAGCAGACAGGAACCTTTTGCATACGGTCAGCAGGGGCTGCCTGCACCGCCGCTGCTGCTCTGCGCTCTCGACATTTAATCAGCCCCAAGGGCCAAGCTGCCAATCTGGAGAGAGCCCTGGCGGTCCCGCCGGAGCAGCCAGCCCACCCCTGCACCTCAAGTCATGCACTGTCACGGCTAATGTGCGGTTGGCAGCTGTGTGAAACCCAGGAATTAAAATGTAGCCTTAGTGGCGAAATTTGCTTTAATGCTAAAAATATCGTTTAAAATGTAAGAGGGGGAAAGGACTGAATACAAAGTGATTTTCAGAACTAGCACATGATTAACTAGCACAAACATTGAAGTAGAAAGCCTCTTGCAAAACTACAATTAAGGGAGTAAAAGAAAAGCCTTGAGATTGCTTGCTCTTAAGATGTTTGTGATGGGTATCTGCTTATTCTGCATTCCGAGAGCTGCACATACACTAAACAATGAGCTTGCTTGTAATAATTATCAGTACTTAATGGTATCTAAACTTGTTAATCCAATTTTACCCAAACAAATCCAATAATTACTCCATATGCTTTTTGATGATTACAATCTCGGGAATCCCAACTGCATAAAAAAGTGTTACGAGCAATTGTAGGTGGATTTTATTAATATAATGAATAGGATCAGTCTAACAGATTTCAATTACAACAATAGCTTTTAAGTACATTTCTATGACATACGGAAAGAACATGCATAAATGAAAGAAACTGGTTAAGCCACATAATACTGATTTATGGCAGCTTTTTCCTTTCATTCACCTCATTAACATTTCTCTATATTTCAGAAGCCCCCACGCTCCTCTATAAAACTTGCATTTCTAAAGCCTTGAAGGACCAGACATTCCAGAAGAGAAACAGTTAAACCCAGAAATGCATTCTTGGCTGCTACTGTGACAGGATTTATTTACAGCTTCTATTAAACACAGCAGCTCCATTACAAAGTGCTGGATGTGAGAAGAATTTTTGATTATACAATGCCAATGCCTCACTGCGTTAAACATATCATGCCAGTGTATTATTTTTTTCCTTCAGCAATTCGTTCAGGTCATTGTTTGATGGGTTTATGAATTCATTACAGGAAACAGATGGATCCCATAATTCAGAGCTATTCTCCCAGCCAATCATATGGGCAATTTTTTTCCTCGTCTTTGCTCCCCCCTCCAAATCAACCTTAATGAAGCCACTTCCTCCATGTCCAATTCCCCGCACATACACACTGCAGTGAAGACTGGTGCTTATTAAAGCAACCTCCAAACACTAAATGCTTTCAAAATCAAGCCCATCAGGAGCACGCTCATACACAGACCCCCCCTCTGAAGTCAGACAGAAAGCCATGAACTTACCCAAGTCGGGCGAAGATAACCCAAAAATACAGGATTGTAGTGGGCAAACCCAGATCACCTGATTAGTCAGAAATCCATTTTTATACGGTGAAAAAAGGCCTCCTTTAGGAAAAAAATGTTGCCCCCCCAATCTACTTTCAAAGGATGAATTTTCATTTAGCAAATTACCTCCTTTGTCTACTAAGCGCTGGTATTTTTTATCCACAGTGACATCTACTGGCAAAAGTACAGGTACTTCAGTGAACTATTGCATAAAACCCTACTTCCCAATGTTTCTATGCAAAAGTAGGTAATTTTCTGTCTTCACTTTCCCTTCCCCCAAGTACACAAACTCCTCCTGAAAGGAAAATGCAGAAAAGTTACAATCTAAAGCCAAGAGAATCCCATAATTAGTTTTGAGTATTACCAAAAATGGCTTTAAAAATGTCACCAGAAGCTGCAGTTTAACATCAAAGCTCACACTCAGGGTTACAAGTGAAAATGCATGCATTATGATGGCCTTAGAACTTTAACACCATTTATCTAAAGAAATCCTTCAATTTTGCACCAATTCCTGAACATATCATTTATCCAATACTCGGAATAAAGTCTTCTCCTGGTTTAACTTTATTCTCCCTCTTGCCATTTGAGCTCCTAACTGACGACAATGCATCTTCTGCTTCCTCTTCCAGACATTTCCTTTCCACTTCCTTCTCTTGACTTTTGCAACATTTCCTGCCTCCTTTTTCAGTCTTTCAACGTCCCACTTCTAATAACCTATTTTTCCAACAGCCTCTACAGACTTCTCCCACTTCTACCAACTCAGTCTTTGTACACAGCACCTGAATTTGTAACTAGGAAATTCTAAGTCAGACTAGGAATTTAGAGGAAGCTGCAAAGTTCATGGAAAACCTTTAAATCCATTGTTAGGATTTCTCGACCATCTTCAACAACCCAATTTTGTGTAATTTAGTGGTAGGAGACAATCCTACCTAGGAAGTTCCTTGAAAAGATAAGACTACCCAATCCCTCATCCCTGCTCCAGTCTCCTCTGCTTTGGCAGGAGCAATGGTACATACACAGTGCGGTTGTACAGTCAACCTCACACCTCCAGAAATCAGCTCTCATAGAATCACAGATTGGTTTGGGTTCCAACCCAATGGAACTCATCCAGTTCTAACCCCGTGCCACAAGCAGGGATATACCTTCCACTAGACCAGGTTGCTCCATCCAACCTAGCTTTGACTCTTAATAATTGCTATTGCTTACATGCTACCTAAACTGCAACCAATTAAAACTATTAATGCAGCTACACACTGTACAATGAATGAAACTTGGCAGAGCTTACAACTCCAGAAAAGAAAAAGGAATCAAAGCTCAGAAGCCACCCATATAGAACTGCACCAGCCTAAATCCAAATCACAACTGAAAAGCCTTTTTGAAACAGCAGAAGAAACAACAGGTTTTAAGAATCTGTTCCAAGAGAGAGATATTTTACTCAGGACATACTTACAGGTGAAGGCTTTTCTGCTTGTTGTGGAGTAGTGTTTAAGTCATGTTTACCAATGTTTGTTGGCTGATTGAGCTCTCCAACCATACATAAATGGGTTTGGGTTTGCATGAGAAGGTATCTATCTA
Source organism: Psittacus erithacus (assembly GCA_009867235.2). NCBI lineage: Eukaryota > Metazoa > Chordata > Aves > Psittaciformes > Psittacidae > Psittacus > Psittacus erithacus. The sequence goes on from WYDI02016563.1 coordinate 6,658, forward strand.
AGGATGAATTCAAACCCTGCAGCTCCCAGTCTGATCTGCTCATCTGAAAACATTTCACAGGCTTCATCAAGATATGAGCATCATGTATTCTGTAACTATATTGAGCCATACAATCACAGCATGAGGTTAGCAGATAACTAACCATCATGAATTGATACATGTATTTGTTTATGTGTATTAAACATTGAAGTTTGTTATCTATTCAGGGGATTGCAGTTCAGTCAAAAACTAATTCCTAATTTTGATGCTGAGAAACCTTTGAAAATGGGTCATCCAGAAAGATTTTACAATCATCTGTGGGAAACCACTCTTTTATAAGGACATCATATGAACTTACATGGCCCACAGCGATGAGCCGGTCACAAATCATCTTCCCAACAGTGAGACTCCCATATTACCTCTTTAAAAATTAAAGGTTTTATTTTAATCTTTATTCCTGGATCTGCTAGAGCCATCAGGATATTAAAGTAAGCTGGAAAATGTATTCTATTCAGTTGCATATCTAATTTTTGAAGTACTGAGCCAACTTCTCTTAAACAGACATTGGTGTTGGCAGTCCTGTGGGGGGTCCAAGCTCCCCACTGCCAGCTGGCACACTAACCAGAACACAGAACCATTGACTGCACACTACCATTTACTCTCTTCCCCTTTCTCTCTCCTCTTCTCTCTGCATCCCAGGGTCCTCCTGCCAGGAGGTGCATGTTTCAAGCGTGTCTTAATAAACCCACCGTTGCCTCCAGTCTCTTGATACCTGCCCCTCTCCACAGCAACTCTCAGCCCAGCCTCCGTGAACAGAGCTGTAAGAGCTTCTGAGGATTCTAAGAGTATTTCCTTTGCTAGAACTTGGTGTCTTAACACACCCACTTTATCAGAACCATCTGAAAAAGCCAAGCTTTCCCTGAATCTGTCCCTTGTTATCTCCCACCATCTTTATCTCATCTTCTGGTTTTCTTCCTAATTCATTTAATTGCAGGTGTTACCATCTTAACTGTTGGCTTTATGCAAATGTCTGAAATAGGGAAACATTCAGGACTTCATCAACACCACAAATCCCCTAACACCTACCCTGACACTCATTTGTTCCTCCTTCTGCTTAGGCACAGTCATCTGCTTCAGTTCAAACAAATTCTCCCTGTTCCCTCACACTGTCCACCTGTGTCTCACCATCCAAAGCTCTCTCTATACATCTTAACTCTCTAATGGTTTCTGACATGACTTTTTACTTTCTATTGCCATAAGCAAATCAGGGAAATGTGAGCTAAATGTAAATTCGTTGAAATATTCTCTGGGAGAATCAATGGTTTGCTGTCAAAACAGAAGTATGCTTCAGAACAGACAGGGACTTGATCCAAGCCTACGTTGTTCTTTCATTAACAACCGAAAGATGGACTAGAGAATATCCATATTAAATCTGCCAGTGACACCAAGCTGGGGAGAGAGAAGATGGGGGTGATCAGATTGCTGAGTGATAGGATCGGAACTCAGCCATGATAAATGAGAGAAGTGGTGTGAAAAAAGCGGCTGTAATCCAATGAGGAAAGTCACGTTATTAGGCAGGAAGAATTAAAAGCAGAACAGCAAACACCTCACAGAGAAGAGGTGAAAAAGATCTTTTTTGCTGAAAAAGATTCAATGTTTCAGCAGATCACAAACTGAAGTACAAAGATCAGCGTACTGTAAGAAGACGAATGTTGTAATGGAATAAATAACCAGCTACAAGGCTCAATGTAATCCTTCTACCTCAGTCTGGTATCTTAAGAGCCTTCACTAAGGCAGTGCCTGTACCTAGGGCTGACCACCTCTCTTCAAGAAAGAGCTGGACCACCTGGAGAAAGTACAAAGGAAACAGGAATCTGGAAACACGGCTACCACAGCAGAGAGAAGGCAAAGAAGTAGTTCAGTCTAGAAGACACTGAGTGGGCAAAACAAGGAAAAATACAAAGGAGAAGGAGGAAACAATGTGCTCCATCCCACAGTAAAACATGACTTGTTTAAATAGCAGCCAGGGAGATTAAGATTTACATTTCTAACAATAAGGATGATTAACGATTACCTGCAAACATGATACAGGTTTAGTGATCTTGTCTGAGGGGAAGAGGATGGAACAGATGACCTCTCAAAAACCTTTCTAGCACAATTCTGCACGTAAAATGGAGCTCCAAATCCATCTTACTCAGCTCTCCCACTTCCATCAGCCATGACAAAGAAAAAAGCCACAGCACTCTCTCAAGCCTCTGCTGGTTTTTAAATGTTTAAAATGTGTTCCTTCCATCAGCTCCACTTGTCCAGAGGCTCTCCGCTTAGCTCTTGATTAACATGAACTTGGAATCGTATGAATACAGAATGCCACTTTATCCCTCCACCACAAGTGGGTCTGCATTCTCTTTGTATTCCATCAAAGCCCACCCAGCGGCTGATCTGTTCAGCAAACAATCCCAGCCCACCTCTACTGATACAACCCTATATCCACAGATTTTTCTTCAGAACTGGAGAAGCTCTTAATAAAAACATAGATCCTTGCATACTCCAGAGCTCAGATACTACATTTTGTTTCCCTCTCTGGAACAGCATCTGCATTTTTTCTTTCAGATCTGTCAGCACAAAGGCTGCCAAATACTTCCGGAATCTACAAAACCTGGTTTGCGTGATTCAACATATGTTTTGGAAGTTTTCTTCAACCCCATTCTACATTATTCAGTTAGGTCTCACATGCAGCAATCTTGCAAAGAATACTTAACAGTTTTTACAGCTTTAATACTTTCCTCACTGCTTTCCTCCATGTTAGCACTGATTAGAATCCTAATTTTCAATTCACAATTAATTACTGTGCCATTAAAAATGGTACACCTAATTAGGTTGATAGGTTGGCATCAACAATACATTGATAATCCAAAACAAATATGATGCTTTTTCACTGCAAGTCACACTCTTTCATGTTTACTGAAGGCTCTAAGTGCACACACATGGGGCTATCACAGCCTAATTGATGAATAGAAGTTGGACCATATACATCAGGCCTCAAACTTGAAACTCCAAGTTATGAATCAAGATTCTGAGTAATGAACAGTTAAACCACAGCTGCACTCCTTCAGGAGGTGAACTGAACAATTCCTCTGTCTTCTTTCAAACGATAGTTCTTCATTTACAGGTGATGCAAAGCTGCGATTACGTAGTCATATAACTCAAACCCCAGTATTAATCAAGTTCATGTCACCACGTACAGACTTGCCTACATTTGTACCCACTGTAAAGCAATGACAAATAAATAAGTAAATACATCCTGCTAGAAGCTGGTCTCTAGACTACATTTGTCCTGAAGCCTCTGACGTTTCAGTATGGGCGCATTTCACTTAACATGCTGTCACACATGTAGCTTTGAATTCAGACTCCTGTAAACTCAATTCCCACCTCCAGAGCAGGACAATAGACTGACATTAGAAAGGCAACTTGCCTATCAAAAAAGAAAATAATGAGGCTATTGGAAGCTTTTAATCACTTGTGTTAATATTAAGAAACAACAGCATTAAGAACCATCTAAAAAGCACAGAAGGGAGATAAAGTCATTGCTGAGATGAATTAGCTTGCGCATGAAACTACTGCTCTACTATGAAGTGAGGGCAGCTCTGAAGGAAGAGAGGGACTGCTCAGCTGCTGTTTAGAAACCTCTGCAGAGCTTGTTCAGGTTTCCTACAGAAGACTTTCCTATAAGCTCAGCCCTCTTCACAGCTACAGATTCTGGGTCTTGTACTCCTTCCCTGAGCCTTCAGAAACAGCTAACCTCAACCAACTGCTTTTAAGAAGACTCACTAGAGACACACATGAAGTTGTAGCCCCCCAACAGGATGCAAGTCTCACAAACACAATCTCATCAAGTCAGTAGCACAGGAAAGGATTATACCATTTTACATAGCAGGTACAAGCCACAGGCATGGGCTCACCCTCCAAACCCTTCCCAGGTCTTGCTCCTGTAACTAGACAATATAAATCAGAGAGAGAGGAAACAGCTTGGAGTTCAATTACACAATGCTAGCACTACCATCACCATGAGTACTAGTGGGAAATCCAGGCATCTAATAACAGATTCATTAACTTCATACAGAGCCACACAAGAAGTCTGGGCAGAACTAGGAATCGAATTCTTTAATTTTAGCTGTGTGCATTTAATCTCATAAAACAATGATTTATACGTAGTTTTCACATTCAGAAGGGGTTTTTTGGTTTATTTTAAACAAATTTACAGAAGGTGCTAAGTCATCACACCAGCAACGTTCTTTTTGCTTCATTCCCCAGGCACAGACTGAACAGTAGATATTCTTTACAGCAGAATTCCCACCACTGTTAAAACATTCACACAAACAGGTAAATATGAAGATTCACAGTACTTAGTATTTGACAATTATACAAGTAATTGACAACAAGAATTATCTCTGCATGCATCAGTTTACTGTATACAAGAGCCTTGAACACTGCCACATCTACAGGTTACAGCTCACATGGTCAAGCCTTGAGACTTGTTTAAAACAAGTTAGAAAGGAGGGCAATCTGGTGGATAACCATCTTACACATTAACCCGTGAGGTTTGTATTTAAGTAAGCAGAGGGAAAAAGATTCTCTTATAAACAAACCTGTGCCTCAGGAGCTGTCATTTGTGCCTACACTGTGTCAAACAACCACTGTTAGAACCAGCCCTTCTGCAGCAGAATCTGTTCAGAGCCCAGAGGATCCAGCTCACCCCGTATGGATGCTGAAGACAGCTCTTCCATTAGGGATTGAAAAGAGTGAATCACAGTGTAAATGCTTCCAGTTTTAAATATCAAAGTGGCTGGGTACTGTAAATGGATACCTCATAAATCCATCATTTCTATCATGGATTGCTTCTACATGTCAGCTTGACTAGAGCCCTGTGCAAACACAAAGCTTTGACTCTACTGTCATGTACATTTATGATACCAAATGAGAATTTTATGTGAAATACTAAAACAGTAACAATTTTGTGGCAACCAGTAAAAGATCTCTGTAATCTTGGCATAACCCTTCCAGTTCACATTCTATCTCAACAGAGAAAGTATGTTTATACTACAGACCTAAAGACAGCGCAGAGATACCTGAGCTATTAATTTAAATCAGTCAGCCTGAATAACTGAAGCAGTGCCAATAGTGAGTTCAGTGCGGACCAGCAGTGTGGATTTATTTCAAGTCTCAGGTAGCATCACCCAGAGAAACTCTGTAGGCAGTCAACTCAATGAAAGCTAAAGCTGAAATATTATGGTCTTGTATTTCAAAGTCTGAATCCTTACTGGGCTAACTGAGGATCCGTTCATTTATATTTAATTTTTAACAAGATTGTTTGGAGAATCAAAGCTTTGAGCAAGTAAGTTCTTAAAAACAGACAAAACCCACAGGGACATTGTTACCACTTGAGACTTTACCCACAAAACTTCACAGATTTGATATCTAGAAAAAACATCCTGGTTTGGATGCAGTCCCCAGTACTGGAAAAGACAAGCAGCCCTATGGAAATGTCACTCTTCTGCCTTTGTGCCTGATACTGAATTTGAAGCCCTGAAATACAAATGAGCCTTTACTCAGCTAAACCGAAATAAATTTAAGGCCAGGCTGGATAAGGCTTTGAGCAACCTGGTCTAGCGGAAGGTGTTCCTGTCCATGGCAGGAGAATCTGAAGCAAACTCTTCATTTCAGATTCAACGCAATCTAAAGAAAACTCTCATTAATTCAGTTTAAGCTGAACAGATTTTTTATGTCTCCAGTGCCATTGTGCATTAATGCCACATATGAAAAACAGGCTTTAAATTATTCAGACACATGAAGAAAGCAGCTCCAGCCGCTTGCAGACCTGCTGCTTTTCAGATTCTTCAGGAAAATTTCCTCAATAAAAGCAAATTAAAATCTGTCTGGGATTCTGCAATCGTTTCACTGCAGCCAAGATGAAGCCAGAGAAAAAAGCGCCCAACCTCAGTTCAATTTGTTGAACAAAGTCTGAGAGAAAACCCCTTTTGTGGGAAGGGTACAGCCGCAGCAGGTCTGTCAATGACCGAGCATTCCTCAGGAGGCTTTCCCCCTCTCCGTGCAATGCGGCCTTGGCATCACTGAGGATTTAAATGACTAAGTTCACTGAAAGGACCAGGATGAGAAACAAGCAGGGAGCAGAGAGGATCCATCTGTGCATGTTTACAGCCTGGCAGCAGCGGTGTCACCGCACCAAGCGGAGCTGGGGTATTTGTTGTTGGAGATGACAGCTCTGGTTGATGGGGCTGTCACCATAGCAACTTGCACTAAGGACTCACAATGCACCCAAACCAACTCCCAGCTAAATTAACTTATTGCATGTCACCAGTGAGAAATGACTGTTCAGAGGTAATTTTCTGTACTAATATGTAATAGAGTTAACTCTCTAAATTGAATTAAATTAATTAAATGCCACTCCCAGTAAATCAGATTCTATTACATGAATGTTAAAAGAAATTAAAGATGTTTTAATAAAGATTACTAATAATAACTTAATATTACTTCATTTTAATTCAAAAATTCTGCTCAGTTTATTTTAGACACGTCTACCCTTTACTCAGAAGGAATATTTAATTACTCCACATACATTACACACATTTATTTCATATAGAAGTGCTTAAGACTTATCCAAAAGAAAGAACACCAGCACTGTAAGAACCTGCTGTTCTTACACCTGTTTTTCACCTGTGAAATACAGCTTGGTTGAATATGTGACACCCTAAGGTTTTTCTTACACACACACACACACTCAAGCTTTTGGTAAATTCCCACACCTTCAATGATTGTGTCCAGCTTTCAAAGAGTTGTATTCCTGCTTTTTGCAGAGAAAAAGAAAACTTTCTGCACTACGTCCAAGTGCAAAGAAAGAGGAAAATGCCAAGCCTGTCTGGGCAGGCTGCAAACATAACAGCTCTTTAATGGCCTTACAGCTTTACTAACTTTTACAATGTATTACTAACTTTGTTATTTAAAGTAGTTTCTTGCACATTTAAGTAGAACAGTCAGCTGGGAGGCAAATCTAAATGCCCACAGCTCTCAGTGTAAATAAAGTGCAAGTTGTAATTGCCAACTGATTGACCCTGACTTTTACCCATTGAAGACTTGCTAAGATACTTCAGGCAAAAATGGGCCCTATCTAACATTAATCATCTCTCAGAATTACAAACCACATTTTGACTTTACTTTTGAAAAAGAAACTTCATTTACGTGTGAGAAGGCAGCTATTAACAGCAGGGGGAGCACACGGTATTGTCATATCTGCCACTGGCCACACTGATGACCACGATGCGAGCCCAAGCTCAAGGTTCAGTTCATGTTCTGTTAAACACCCACAGGAAAGTCAGATTTTCTATTAAAAGAATATGGTAAATAAGTCTTAACACATTTTCTGAGTCTCAACTGGAAAACAGGCATAAAAGCAAACGTGGAATGCAAGGGCACATTAATGCAGTGACAATCCAATGGAGCAGAACAAGGTAAGCTTTACATCCCACCTACGTTTTGGGTACCAGTGAAATGGGATTATAGATTTCACTGTTCATTGTTACTCGGTATCAAAGTTGTTATCCAGAAATTTTTTAAAAAAACAAACTAATTCTAACTTTAAAGTCTTAACAGCCATAATAAGGCACAAATCACAAAGTCTTCATAGTCAAAACTGTACTTTAGTATTCAGAGACCAAACTGGAGAAACACTGCACATGCTCATGGAATTGACTCGGTTATCCTATACTGCACAAAAATATCTGAATGGACAGGACATTCCAAACCATCACGAGACAGTGAGAATACCTTGACTATGACAGGAGAAATTCAGAATTTTGGACTTTTTAAAACATTCTCAAACTGAACTTTCAACTTGATAGGTGTGCGGCTACTGTACCTTCAAAACACAACAATTAGTGCAGCCATAAGCAAAACTATCTTTACTCTCTACTCACCTTCTCTTTACTGCTCTTCTTTTGAGAAGAACATAAGTCGTACATCTACAGGTGAAATTCTGATGAGATTTCACTTTCTTGCTTGATGCTCATGTTTGCAGAGGAGAGCAAAGATCTGCTCTCCACATACTGAGCAAATCAGACAAGAAAGAATGGGCTTAAATTACAGGAAAGACTGTTCAGTCTGATTATGAAGAGAACTTTCCAGCAATAATCAAAATGTCTCTCAAGAACATGTGTTTGGCCTGTCTGACAGGGAGATGGAGAAGACAATCCCTTTTCGCTCATCTAAAGTCATGCATGTAGTCCTTCAATTCTAAAGCTTCACTGTTTTTAATGGAGCTGAGGACTCGACAGTTCTGGAGCTTGGTAACTCAGGCTCTTCAAAACAGAAGTTCATGAGAGCCTGTCTGGCCCTGGAAAGCTGAAAGTCTGGCTCCATAAAAACTGCTGAAAAAAAGAGACAGCAGAAGCAGCCCACATTGGAAATTATGTCAGAAACACTAAGAGAATCCTGGAAACAGGAGGACGGATCTTCAGGAAACTGCGATAAGACACAGGAAAACTACTTCTGCTAACATGGGAAGAGGCAATCAGGAGCTTGAATAATGCCTCAAGTTCAACTGCTCCCTTTGGGCAAACAGTAATAATAGTTGCTGACATGCTCAAGGCAGCTGAGAAGTGTCCAAAGCATTTAGTGGTGCTATTAAACGCAGGTCCCACAAGACGGCTTAGTATGAGCCACTGCTGCCATGCCACAAAGCTAGGGCAGGATGCTTAAAAAGAAAATCACCTCCCTCTCATGGTGATCTTGGACCTACAATCACCCTCATGAATAATCACCTCTTTGGATGCTAATGCACACTACGCTGCCTAAACCAGTTCAGGAATAACCTGACTGATGAGACGCCTGATGCAAACATAACCAAAATGCTTCAGAGTATTTACCAAGTGTAAGCTGGTTAAACAGACATTTTAAGCAGTCCTGTAGGATTTGTAAAGTATGGGCTACCACCTTTAAGAACTCAGGAAAAGCATGACAATAATCTAGCAAAACACAGGGAAGAGGCAGACTAGGTTCTCAGAGCAGAGGAATGTCAACAGCAGACAGTCAGCAGGAGAACATGAGGTCCCCCAGGCCAAAGGCTTCACACACAGTGTAAAAGAATCAAAACACATTTTCATTTCCTTTGTTTTCCCAAGATAACCCTCTTCAACATTTGTACAGCAACTGCCCCAGCAGCGTGTGCCAGTGTTACAGTTCAAAGCTGCTTTCATCCTTCCCAAGGAAGGGACCAAGTAACATTAGAAAACTGGTACGTATCTCAATATAGTCATTATCAAACCAAGCTGATCCATTTCCTGATGTAACGGTAAGCTCTCTTCAAGCTTACAGTTTGCAGATCTTATAGATAGGATCTCTATACGCGATACAAGCCTCTTCCAGGTAGCAAGATGATAATCTAATAATGGAAAGTGGTCAGGACACTGCAGGTAAATCAAAGCTGTTAAGGTTTTCATGGAGAAGGCATCACAGCAGCTGACAGCTTTCCATGAAAGAATGACCTCAGATGGTCCCCAAGGCAGACAAGAAGCTGCCTTCATGTGTGTGTTTCTTTAAAAGAAGGGTAAAAGCGAATAACAGTCTTCAATTCAGACAGGAAAGGACCACACTGGTAAAATAGGTGAGCTGTGCCATAAAGCCATTTCCAAGAAAACAAATCCTGGACTCTGCTAGCTGGATAAGAAAGCTCAGGTGTAGGGTGGGTGTTCTGCATCTGTTACTATCAGTAGAAGAAGACCATCGCAGTGGCACGTTAAACTGGAAAAACGCATCTCGTCTCTACTACTAAGGCATATGTGCTCTGATGGACAAGTTTCAGACAACATTCTATTAATAACAAGAAAATAGTTATTTGATAAACAAATTGACAGAACAGAATATAGACTATTGCCTGACCTGTTGTGATGCCAGCAAGTGCAGCAGTTTGGCCGTGTCACTGCCTACATGCTTAAACACACTGCATTAGGCAATGCCCGTTAACAAAAAAGCAGTCTATCGTGGAGTATGAAAGCACCCACTGTGGGCAGATAAATAACCATAAAACAGCATGCAGTTTGATCATAACTACCACTATTATCATTTGTGTAGCTGTGTTAAAATTTATATTCTATAATATACGGTTGTCAACAACTGTATTGGCAGTTGTTTTGTTTTTCAGAAAGCAAGCCAGGGATTTATCTAGGAGGCATTACCCACCAAGGGGCACCCTGACAATTAGGTCTAGATGAGAAAAGCCCAACTGGTGTTATCTAATTTGTTCTTATTCTCTCTTCATGAAGTACTCTTGTAGAGATAATGTCCCAGGCTTGAAATTTATTCAACAACAGACAATGTAAAGAGAAATCTGATGAGAACATACTGCCTTTAAGCAGGGTATCAACCCTTATATTTAGAACTGTTGAAAAATACTAGTGTTTGAAAGCTTCCACTTTGACACAGTTTTAAACCTAAACATATACAGGTCAAGCTGTTGCCATCCTCAATCTGATTAGTCCAGATCATTTCCTAATTGAGGAAACTGAGAAAAAGCAAACAACATGGAAGACCAGAGCAATATTCTGTCTGTATTTCTACTATAAGCACATGCCTAAATTTGCATGATCACAAACTGTAACAGACTATCTCTAAGGAGATTAAAAACTACCTCTGAGGAATACTAATAATATCAAGGATCTCTGACTTAAGCTTTTACCTACTCTTCTACTCCCAGCTGAGGAATCTGCAGAGCTTACAAGGCAACCATTGAACAAGACTAGAGGTGCCTGCTTGAGTGGTCAGAAGCAGCAGCAACTCTAAGACACATTGACGAAGTGCTTTGCATCTCTTCAGGGGGCAGCTGTACTGTAAAGCCAGCTCAGGAGAGGAGCACCTTAGGAAGACTCTATCTTATGGTTTCAATTTTACTGTCAACTAACACTGGAGGTTTGTGTCTGTGTATGTGTTGTTCCTGACAAGTTTTTGCCAGAATCATGTACTAATTGCTTTGGTGCCTCATTGTCTGAAAAGAGCGTTTATGGAAAGCTAAAGCGTCTACAGCTTCACAAGAGCTACAGAAGGCTTAAATCTTCAGAACTGACATTCCTTGGTTGTAGAGATCAGGGTGTCCAGCCTTGACAAGAGCTCTCTCCTGCAAAAAGTCAACCATACTCAATGCCACCATTAATCTCTAGTTGAACACCTTTGACAAACAAACCAGAAAGACCAACACAGAAAATGCTCACAAAGCCAAATACAACTTGCAGTTTAGTAAAAATTATCCATGCACTTACTTGTTACTTTTTCCTCGTTCACTTCATAATGGCAAAGTTGATCTGAACTACATTTTAAGGTACTCACAATGTTACTAACATTTGTGAGAGCAAAAAGCATGTTAAGTAACACTGAACTACCGTCACCAAAAACTCAAGGTGGCTTGTCACAGCCATCCCACCTAGAGCAGCAAGCAGGAAACCAAAGTTTGCCCCGTACTAGGTTAACTCCAAGCCTCCCAGACTTACTCTTCTCGCCTTGTCTCTTTGAATACGCAAGTTTCTCCCCCCCGCCCCCGTCTGCTCTCATCTGTATTTTCTCCTCCTTTTCACTCGGTACTATGGCAGGGACCCTGTGAATTATCTTCATGCTCTACTCTTTGCAGATTGTAAATTCATAATTACTTCTCTGTTAGAGAAATGGTATCTCTGTTATAAGAGCAAACCCATGTTTGTTTAAAGATACTTGTAACAGCAAAACAACACCATGATAAGAGTTATCAGAAAGAAAACATTTTTGTGTTATAAAACCTTAACATATGGTAATAGGTTATCATTAGGTTACCAAATGACTACATATTAAGACCTAATTGAAACAGTTATTACCGTGCCCCCCCTCCTTCTGCAATGATGATTTATGGCACATTTTGTGACTACAACATTCCACAGTTCAGTACAAACACAGCACTTAACTAACAAGATGGCAGCGGCAGATATTCAAGCATAAACTATAAATACTCAAATGAGTCAGAGGTCCTTAAGTCTGTTGTAAATTGTACCTGATTTGTAGGCTGAAATACATCTCCTAATCTTAGGTAAAAACCTCTGCTGGCTTCTACAATAACATGACACAAACCAGAAAAACTCAAAACAGATTTTAAAAAGACCAGTTGTGCAACATATGATCATAATTCTACTTGAAATACTGAGGAGACATTCCTCTAAAAAGTTTAGTTTTCCTTATTTGTAGAATCCCAGGCTGATTTGGCTTGGAAGGGGCTTTAAAGCTTATCCAGTTCCAACCCCCTGCCAAAAGCAGGCACACCTTCCACTAAAGCAGCTTGCTCCAAACCCCATCAAACCTGGCCTTGAACACTGCCAGGGACGGGGCATTTTCTATGGAACTACCATTAAACATCAGTAACATCCACCACAGGCAGAAAGAGCACATTATCAGTGCACATAAAACTGCATTTCTGTATGAGCAGAATTGAGTGTAGGCTACAGGAAAGCAATTCACATCCAAATATGTACAAGCAGAGAACATCCTAACAGCCCATTTGGGCAGGTGAAGTGCGGAATCAATTTCAAACCATGCAGCCATCTAACACAGCTGATTTGGAAATGAAAATACCTGGCTTTGAAGAAAGGTATGCCACTACTTCTGTCATCCAAACAGAAATACCAGAGCAAGGGACAGGATCTCAGAGCTTTGTATCCCCTCTTTTTTCATTTTAACTCCCATTCACAATACAGTTGGGCATGTTCCTCCAGAGAAAATATACAGTACTGCTTGTAGGATAAAACCACTACGCACACTCTAAAAGGAAACTCAAAAAAGTATACCAACATTTGTGACACCACAAATGGTTTACCAACCACATACTGTTGAATGTTGTCTGTTCTTTGAAGCCCCCCAACATTAAATGCATTAAAGCCTCTATGCTGGTAGAATAATCTCTCAGTCTGCAATCTTTCCGACTCTGCAAGTTGCGCATTAAAATCATCATTTGGTGAAGAGTCCCTAAGGCACACGGCACAGACAGCCTGGGGGAAGGGAAAGCTTCAGAAACAGACCACAAATGGAAGGGAATGATGCTCCTCTCAGGATCCACTGTACCACTTTAACGGAGGATGGCCAGCACTGGGCAGGCTGCTAAATCCCAGAATTACTGCAGCTATTATAGCTTCTGCCATCCTGCTTCATCCCATAAACTGCAAGCTGAAGTTCCCATTTTCCCTTTGGAAAGCCCACATCTCCCAAGTCACGTACCATGAACATGGTAAAGACAGACCTACAATGATCAGGAATTTCAAAAAGGCAGACTGACCATCTCTGCTTTACACTAAAGGGAGAACAGCATTTTCCAGACTCACGTTTCTAATGAAATATTTACCAGAATCTTTTCTTAGACTAAAAATGGTCTATACTTAACTCTTTTTACTTCTGTGTTTACACATTTAACACTTGCTTTCATTGTAGGCAATGCTGGCGAACTGGACAGATACTGTGCCTTCCAATTACTATGGTGGATTGTTTGAGTAACAAATCATTTAAGATCTTTTCTACCAGCACTTGAAATTCACTTTACACAAAGTGTGTAGAATTCAGCTGAGACGGGAGTAAAGCAGCCCAGGAATTGATCACTGCTGTGCTGACTAAACTTGCAGCAAGATGGCTAGAGGAAACGTAGGCAGCAAAATATCTGACCTCATTGCATTTATCACAAGCATAGCTCTTAAAGCCCACTGTAGTTAATAACAGCCATTTACCACACTAGTGACTATTTACCATACAGTACAAAACTCTTACTGATAGCTACAGCTCAATGTTTTCATTACAAAAGCTTTTATACACAAAGTTTCTTTATCAAGTGCGTATCAATTGGCAAGAGTTTACACATTTAAAATAAACACTAATAGGTTGCGCTCAATCGTCCTGTTCTCAAAAGAATTACCATAAAAGAACAGTAACGTGGAAGTACACTGCGCAGCACACAATAAAACCATGTTCATTTCCTACCTCATCTCATTCTGCAGCACTCCTCTCCAGCTGAACAGGACTACTTTCATTTGTTTTTAAGTAATTGAGAAACATTTCAGCTCCTTATCAGCTCTTCAGTTCTTTTTCCTTCCACACATTCCCTAGAATTGTTGCCAACAGGGTATTTATAAAAGATTCAGCCTAACAAAAATACTCCAGCAAACAATGTTGCAGAAAAATAATCAGAAGCTGAAGAAGCTGCTATGTAGAGAAGACTTAAAGAGACAGATCCTCGTTTAAACAGAAAGAATAATTTAAACTGCTTTAAATAGGGGCCAGAGCTGTGTAAGGGAGCACTTCCTACCCCTGGACCGGTACCTCCGGCAGCAGCCACATACCTTTCCTCTATTGGTGGAAATGCCTGTTTATTTTGGAAGGGTTTTGTGCTCCACATCACAAACGGAAACATTCAGCTCAGGCTGAGGCCTCAGAGCAATATTTAACTGACAACACACCACACACACACACCCACAGGAAACCTCTTTCCTCCTTACCAGTTTCTCTTTCCTGAGGCCTCAGCAACCGAACATGCAACAGCCCGTATCATCTTACAATCAATTGTAACTACACATACAAAGCATAAAAGTTAATTGTTAGACAGGACACAAGATCCACACTTCCCATTGTGCTACAGAAATACGTTTAAATCCTAATAGTCACTAAAAAATAAAAAACACCTTGATCACAGAGCAGGTTTCAAGTACAGACGCCAACTGGAAGGTCTCATCTCAGCTTTCTTACCATCACGTCCCACTGTTTCTCCATTCCTAGCTATTCCAAGAGAGTGCTTTCTCCTTCAAAAATACTGCTAAGAGCAAACAAGGAACAGTATAAACATACTGTCGCCCATCAGCTGAAACCCTTCCATATCCCATCTCCAGTTGTATAACTTATTTTTCTCCTGTATGACCCAAAGCATCTCCCATTGCTATAGCAACCCAGCTGCAGAACTGAATGACACATACAGAAAAAGAAGCAATTTCTTTTCCTAAGTTACCACAAGCAGCCACATTAAGTCATATTTACAAAGATCCTACCTACCAAAAACTGGGAATAGGGATATTTTGCAAAACAGATACCCCAACCCAGTTTTAAGCTTTAGCACATCCTGTCCATTAGCATGCAGTACCTGCTGCGGTCAGTAGACTCAGTTTTACTGTGTTGACCTGTCTTTAGAATGAACTGCCTAGATATGAAATAAATCAACTAAATTCAATTATAATTCCTGTACTGCCTTTTAGTTCTAGTAGCATTTGTCACTCAACCTTGAAAATAAAAATAGAGTACGTGGTGCAGTACTGCAGTAAAGTTCACAGTCATCTTCAAATAGTCCATGAAAAACATTCAGCCAATTTCTTCCTCTTATTGAGTATTTCTATATTTGAACACATTCCTGCTACCTACCATAAGCTTCTGTACATCCCTCCTCAAGGTAAATGAAAGAGAACAGTATAATGAAGTGGAAATAAAACATTCCCACAGACCAACCTGCAGAGCAACTAATAGTTGCCTGCCAAAGGAAATAAGAAGGTTCATCCACATGACTGTAAATAATCACTGTCCCTGCACTGCACATGAACAGGAGAGGTTTGGTTTCTCTACAGGCCAGGCCAACTCTTTCCAATGAAGTCTAACTACAAAAAGGTGAATTATTGCTTCTGACAGATGAACAGTAAAAGCCAGAACTGTTTCAATCTTTAACACAACTACCTTTATTTCCTGTTACCTTCTTCCCAATTCTATTCTATAGCAGCAGCATGGGACGCTTAAATACAAGGATAATGGACCAAAAACAATTCAAGCTTTCAAAAAGCAAACTCTCAAGTGTACCTGAAAAACTGGAGTTACTCTCATACTACTCTCAAAAACTTTACCTTACCATTTTCAAGCAATGCAAACCAAAGCTGTCACAACAAAACCAGAAATAATAGTATCTCACAGGGGAGAGCAGAAGGCACTGTGTGTTTCAGTGTCAACAGAAATTACAAGCCACTGCATTAATACATGAAAATGAACTCTATAGAACAGTGAAACCTTTTCACACAGAAATAAGCCTTTACAGAGAACAAAATATGTAATACTGGGGAACCAAATACTCCATTTAGACAGATATTGCTCTAATGTATCTAAGCTCTGAACTTCTTCATGTACTCCAGATTTTGAGGGGCTGTTTTTTCTGAAAGCAAAATTTAGTGTTACAAACTACATGAGATGTCACAGGGCAGACGAAACAAAATTCAGACTAAAATTTTCTCATTTCACACTTTCTACGTAAGAAAAATTTAGAAAGAAAAGGACAGAGTTTCAATAAATCACTTCTCACAGTTTCTTCATCGCATAGTTACAACTTCATCTTTCTGAACTCAGTATTACTGAAGCAATACTTAATTTCTGCTCTATGAACACATAAAAAGCGTTAGAAACATAAGTTGTTTTGTCAACCCCATATGTTAGGCTTGGCTCTGCTCTAATTCCCAGTCTTTGGGAATCTGGGAAGCTCTACTTGTCTGTCTGTCACCTAATAATCCAGCAATACGTAAGTGTATATTAACCCATTCAGAACTGTTCTACAGCCCTGAGTCTTGTGTGCTGCCATGTGAATCGAAGGGCAGACTAGATAAAATATCTGTAAGCCAAAAGAGAGGCATCATCTCAACTCTTTTCCTTGCCTTTTTTAAGGCCATAGCTTCATTAACATTTCTCTTATGGCACTTTAGAGTTCATTGCCCCAGAGAGGAAAATGTCTTGTGTTTCTGCTGCTTCCTGGGCCATGCTGCAAACCAGTTTAATTCACTTACCAAACAGAAAATCCACAGAGAAGGGAAAAAAAGCAGTTGGGGAAATAGCTTTCTTACAGGTTCAATGAACTGAGTTTACTCACTAAACTGAGTTGAATCCTGAATGCTGGAGGAAAGGTTTACCCTTCTGGGTAGCAGTTAGTTGATTTTGAAATAGATAAATAACGAGTAGCAACTAAATGGAAAGCTACATCTATCTCAACATGACACAAAAGATGACATACGTTGTGTTATGTTTCACAGGAATTTAATCCATATATTCCTGTCAAAAGTGTGCCACATGATACCCAGCAACATAAGCAAAGAAAAAGCTTATGCTGAGAATCCCAAGCTCCTCCAACAAAACTTCAAGAGCAAAATTATCCTAATAAGATACACTTTCTCCCTTAAAATGAAACAAAGAACAAAAAGTATAAGCACAGTTTTTAAACAAACTTACAGAAACATCAAAGGGTTCACAAAGAATAAACGCGACTTTACCTTTGGTTTTTTGTTCAGCAGCCTGAAAGAAGAAAAGAACAAAACAAATCAACTACTGGTCTATACTCAAAATGATATATAACAATTCAGGCCAAACTTGCTGCAGAAACTGCTTGCATAAAGCAGGTATCAGGTCTAATGTAGGACTGAAAAATGCTAGTTTAACTCCAGGTATTGGGAATGCAAGGAAAACTGATGCCAAAGAGATGGTACAAAACCTGGCGAGCAGTCTGGCAGTGCCCTATCTACTCACCCAGCCTTCTGCCACTTCAGAGGCTTCCTGAACCAAACAGTTCAGTGATGAACTTTTTAACACTCAAAAGAATTAACTTCATGACTTTGTGCAGTATCTCTTTGAATCCATACAAATTATTTGCCTACACAGATTAAGTGCACATTTTTACGAAGACTCATCTCTTTTTTTCTTTTCCTGTTTGGAATCTACCCACTTTGTTGATGCCAAATAATTTTTATACTGGAAAAAACAGTGATCAATTCCTGTCCACCTCCTAAGAGCTATTTAAGATAAGAACTGTGTAATCCAGAAAATGAGGCAGAATGCACACCACAGAAAATGTGCAACGGCCTCAGAATCTGGAGCCAGCTCAGTACCTGCTGAGACTAATCCAGCTGACTTTGCATTGCTATGGAAGAGGAATGTTCACATGAGACAGTGGTGGGAGCAGTAACATCAGGAGATGGCAAGAGCTTGGGGAGTGCTAAAAAACTGCCACAACTGCTCTTGCAGGAATTTTCTGAGCCCCGTCTCACTCAAAGTTAACAGGACTGCCCACCTGTGTCAGAATTAGTCACAGAAGTAAAGGCTGCAGAGTCAGTGTCTCTATGTTGCATATGAAAGTGAATATATAATTTAAAACAGTAACATGAACAAACCTTTTTCTGAGCACCTTCCTTCTTTTTCTTTTCTTCCTGCTTTTTCTTTTTCTTTTCTTCCATCAAATGTTCCTCTTCTTGTGTTTCTTGTTCTTTCTCCCTGATAAGAATAAAGGTTGGGAAGGACTTTTCAGTAAGATAAAACTTTATCTAGGAAGGTTAATAATTCATACTTATATTGCTAGCTTTCCCCATCTCATGTCTAAAAAAGGCTGCTGCAATAAAAGCATTGAAAAAAGCTGTTCCAAAATTGAACCAGTGACAAATAAAATAGTAAACAGTGAAAATTCAGAAAGAATCAATTCGGAACCTCTTTAAACAATCACTCAAAAGTGCTACTTAGTATTAGCACATTCAAGGGAAAGAAAGTTTCAAACTGAAAAATAAAGTAGTAACCCAGCTGGTTAATCCAAGTTCTGCTGCTTCTCAGCAGCTACAGTTCACAATGTGCCTTCAAGATCATGAATGCATTCAGTATTTCCCAACTATTTTTCTTACTCTGATCAACCATATCCTGTATTCATTTCTCACATGCATTAATTTTGTTCTCAAGATGTTGTAAACTCAAGCCCAGATGAATTCAAGTCATCACATTTTGCGCTCATCCTATAAATTCTATCTGAAGTATTTGCAGGAATACAAAACACGACTGTTACAGTAGCATCTTGGTTAAAATTTAACCTAAGTTATCCCAAATCAAGATGACCTACAGGAAACCTCACCATCCTTGCTTTCTTTGTCCATCACCACAATAAATGGTTATAACAATGACCCTTCCACAACATCCTTTCAAATAAATATCAATGCAAGTAACCCATTGACTTCCCTACAACCGTTTCATCTACCTTGACAGCTCTTCTGGTACTGACCATTAATATCAGCCTTACAGATCTTGTGAGAATACTCTATTTCTGATGGGCTAAAACCACAACTATTATTATTATTAGATTTGACATCTCCTAGTTATTCACTGAAATCACTTGTAGCCTGACTTCTTATTGCTTGTAACTTGCCAAAGCTCACAGTCCTCCTCTATTTTTGGTTGGGGGGTGGGGGGTAAAGAAGATCTTGGTAGTTATATAGTTACAGATTTGCAAAAGGTCTGCAGCAGGGGTTGGGAGTTCTTTATCTAAAGGAGAAACAGATTTTGCGCATCATGTCTTAAACATTCCCCCATATCATATTTTCCCTTTTAACTGTGCCTTTATTTCCCTTTAACATGTTTGCACATTATTATATAGTTTCCCTTTTTGTGAAAGCACTAAAAAAAAAGGAATAGTGTAGTCCATTTTTTGAGATTTTTGCTGTTGAAGGGTGGTTTAATTTTTAGCTTTTTCACTTGCCTGAAAATACTGGGCTTGGCCGCTGCAAATGCTTTACTGCTTGCAAAGATGCTGCACTGCGCCCCAGACTAAACCGAAACCAGCTTCCCTTCCCTTGTGCCACCCCAGACAATAAACATCACACTGAGCAACCCAGAGGTCTAAACACAGGGGCTCCTTTCCTTTTAGACACCTGACAGCACTCAAACTATTTACAGAAGTGACAGATACAGCAGGCCTCAGAGCCTGGAATAGCAGCTGGAGGTCAGGCACACCTGGAAGTGCTCGGCACACAACTGGAGGTCAGGACATGAAAAGCAGCATTAGATATTTGTATTTTAAATGCTGGATCACTTTCTATCATGAGCAAAAATTCATCACCTGCATGACTGCTCAACAGTGCACCAACTTCAAAGGGCCACCTTTCAAATACTGTGCTGTAAATCAATGTTTGAGAAACACTGTCTCTGAAGAGCTGCAGGTGGGTATTGGCATCACATACTTAATACTGCACTTCAGAAAAGGGTACTTGAAGTTACAGTTTTAAATGGTTTGTTCCAGGACTTTGCAGAAAGTGATGATTGACTCTACCACAAGAAACGGAGTTGAAACCATAACAGATCTGCCTTTAGTCCTGTTCACTCTGGAGGAGAACAGAAGTCCCCAGGATTTCAGTCACTACAAAGTAACAACATCCAGTCCCTTCATTTCCAGTGCTCCCTACCCAAGTCACATCAGACTCTACAAAGCCCATGCCTTCAAGGGAACGCTCCCAAACCCTCATGCTATTGCCAAGGGAAGTTCCAGCCTTTTTTGTGTTTTTAAAGCAGGTGAATTAAACAAGTCAGCATGACATGAGGAACTTTCTGGTTTTCCCTCGCTAGTACTTAAGAAAACCTGTGACATTACAGCAATTCCAGACCACCACAACAGCATTCAAATTCCATTCAATAGTCAGTGCAGTATTTGAAACAAAACCCAACCACCAGGGCTTTGCTTAATGTGCAGGGGTTTTTAAGCTATTAAAGTAGCTATTTTCCAACTTCCTCATTAAACTTCCCCCCACCAAGTTCCTCTCACAGGCTCACAGAATCCCAGGTCTGAAGAGACCTCAAGGATCATCTGGTCCAACCTTTCCTGATAAAAGCACGTTCAGATCAGATGGCCCAGCATCCCATCCAGCTGAATCATAAAGGTGTCCAGTGCTGGGGATCACCTTCCATGCCTGCCAAACTCTCAACAGTTACCCTGGACTCCACTCACTATCAACTGCTCTATTTCCAGCCTCTGTGTTCTCTAAAGGTGGTTCTGTTTTGCTGTTTCCCAAGCAATGCTATGTTATTCCCTCTCTTACACAGGTAATAGACCATGCTAGAGGATCTTCCAAATCAAACAAGAGCAAACATTTTACTCCATTAAAAATACAATGTATTTTATTATCATATCAATTACAACGTAAGAGGTAGAAGTGTCACTCCTAGTGAAAACCTGTTTGGGTTTGTTTAGGGTTTTCTTTCATTCTTAAGATTAAATTCACCTCAGATTACCTCAGAAAATGATACTGTAATTTTTAATGGAGTTCCATTATCAAACCTGATTTACATAATGACACTTCTGAACACATGTGCTTTAAATATGCTTAAAATAGAAATAAAGCTCCAAGTGGCCTCTCAGATGGCAACTCTCACTGTCACTTCTAAGCAGAAATTAGTCATCCAAGAGCAAAACAAAAGGAAAACAATAATAACATTGCTACATAAAGTTTGATTACATTGTCAAAGGCATGCGCCGCAGCCTTACTTCCTGAGTGGCAATTTAATCTTTATTTCAGGAAATACGCTAAAAAAATTTATGGATACAAAGCTCGTATGATTTAAACCAGAAGAATCGTAGAATATACTTGTAGGAGTTTGCTTTTTTTCATGCATATATAGATCTGATGTATCAGAATCACGAGGGATAAGCAAAGAGCTCTACTACAGCATCAAGTGTTCCTTTTATAGATTGCAATTAGCTCATGAAATCAAACCTAAACCAAGGTTAGCTTTGAAGGACCCATGCTTAACAGTTCTCTCCGAATAGCAAAGCAAGCCAAAATGAAATGCAGGTCATGGTCAGACAGCCTGACACAACTATGGCAGTGTCCTGGCAATGCCTGTTGTAGAAAGGCTTAACAACCCCTTTGAAAACTACTGAATTAACAAGTCTACGCTGATTTACCTTTTCCGATAAAGTGAAAACTTCAGTTTTCTAGCTGGTACAAGACACTGGATTGCTTTTGCATCTGAAGCCACAGCTGGCATTTTAAATTAGCACTCATGTGACATTCTAACACCATTCTGGAATACACCTTTTGGGAATATCCTTTTCTTAAAGTAGACACTATTTGTTATTCCATGCAAAGTTATTTATTACCTATGCAGTGTTTTAGTGTTCAGTAGTTCCTGCAATGGCCAAGGACTAGACAGAGACTTGTCTCTCTTGCCCCTCCATGTGACACAGCTTCAAATCTAACCCTAATGAGTTCTGTTTGCATAGATTTTAAGATACCGAAGGTATATTTATTTACATAGGAAAAATGCCTGGAATACCTCCTCAAAACAGGATTCTGACCTTGGCCTACAGACACCTTTGCCTGGTTTAGCCCAATGAGGTAATAGCTCCCATACATTAATTATGGAATGCCTCTCGCATCTTAAATTCACATCCTACTTTATGCTGGAAAAACTGATAGTTGTGAAAATCACCAGGAATCTAAATGACAATGCAACACCTTAATGTAAAGCAGGAATCTTACATAAAGCAAGAGGTCACCGGATCACCAGCAGTCTCTGTTTTCATGACAACTAGAACAGGGAAACTAAAACTGCACACCTGCCTCACGCTAATTTTGCTCCCTGCTTCATCTTTATCCAGGCCAGCTCCTCGTGACCTTTCTAGGGTAAATACTGGTGAAGGCAAGGAGCTGGTGTGACTGTAAAAGTGCAGCTTTTTTCCCTTGATAGAGGCTCAGTCATTAATCAAAAAGAGTCAAGCTGGACCGCAATCACAAGCTCTCCGATCGCCTCAAAAGAGAAAAAAAGCACATAAAACTAGCCCAAATAAGAAAGAATATGAAAAAAACCCAGCACAGACACACGGGGATGAAAATGAGGAGGGCCAACAATGTATTAGCATTGCGCACATAAAAAAGTAACAATAAATCAACCTTTCAGTGCTTCATTAATGAGCAAAGGGAAGCATTAGCTTTGAAACTTGGTAGGAAAGCAGGACTATTGACAGATGACCCTACAAGGGGTAAAGCAATAGTACTGCTCTTTCTGCTTTAGCCTTCCCTAAAGAGGTCAGCTGGGAACAGATGGCCAACAACCATTTGAACTGGTGTTCAGATTGCAGATGATGACAGCTTCACAGAGGGATTTCATAGCGCTCTTCCCTGTGTACGGAGGCTTGGCCCCACACTGGTAGCAGGATAGGAAGGAGCCACCAAACAACCCACACCTGCCCCAGGATCTCTGACATTTGTCATTTTGGCTTCCTCACCCAAAAGGGCTGCACAAAATTGCAAGCAAGAATCTCAAGATGCATTTCTAAGTCCTTCTTCCCCCAAATTTGAAAAGAAGGAATGGATCAAACTTCTCAGAAAAAAATCCACAAACTGGCAAGGAAAAAAAGGAGATGGAACTAAACATTTTGCTACCACTCCCAGTAGGAAACCAGGCCAGCAACATTCAGAACAGCTTAAAAAGGCCCTACAGAAATCAGATGTTTGTCCACTGGCTGGGCCTGATATAATTTCTCATAAAACCAACTGTGTCTAAATTATCCCAGATTACCCCAAAGAACCAGCAGAAGATGGATGGCACTCTGGAAGACTAGCAAATGGCTAAGACTGCGCATGTAACTTAAAAGAGGAAGCTGTAACACCAGTCACACCAGTAACAGCTTAATGTCCACACAAAATCTATGGGGAGAACAAAGCCTTGGGTTTTTTCCCTATACCATAGTTCCAGGTAGTTTTTATAAGGACTAAGGGGAAATAACAGAAGCAACTGACTGATTTTTCAGGCAAAATGCAAGGTTTCGCTAATAAGAACATGGGTATTTTTGTTGGGTTTTTTACCAAGAACAAGGTAGGGAACACAAGCTAAGCAAAACTACAGTAAAATACCCACAAAACAAGTCACCCCAGCACCCTCCCTTTCAACAAGGCAGGGAACCAATGGATTTTTGCTGCAGTATGCCACATGTCCCAACAATAAGAATAAGTACTTTGATGGCTTCATAATCATACGTATAAATACAGTACCGAGAACAACTGGCTAAACACCAGTTTTGGGGAGATAAAAATGAGATGTTTCAACAGCTTTCAATCCAAAGGCAAAGCAACAATGTCACATATGGTCAGAGATTCATCAGCTGCTGTTGTGTGTCCAGTTTGGGACTGTCTACAGCAACTGAAGAGAGACCAGAAAACAGCAACAAGGATCAGAAATCAAAAAGGCAGGGCCCTTGGCAAAAACTTAAGATCTAAAGAGACTGCAACCCCTTCATTCAAGTAGGTGTTAAAGACAGAGATAAGAGAAGAATGGAGTAAAATCTTTCTACTTTAGCTGTGCTAAGTAGCACTGAATTTAAATTGTACAAAGAAGATTTGGATTAAGCATAAAAAGATAATCTTCCACACTGTAGTATTTAAAAACCACCCAAACCAAACCACTCCACAAATTAAGGACACACCAAATCTTTATAAATACACATTTGGAGGAGAGAAGAGGACAAACCTAAAGAAAGGAAAGCTTTTCTATGAAGTAACACTGATACAAGATCACACCAACTCCTTGACAGAGACCATTCGACTGGAAACAGGGGGCCTCTACCTATTCACAATGTAAAATCCTATAATACCCTTTTGAGGGAATTAATGGGGGGAAAGCCCTCAGTCACACCACTGCGGAGAGGGTAAGTATATGGACACGTTACACGTATAGGTGCGATCAATCAGCTTGAAACTAAACCCAGTAATTTGCAGGTTTGGGTGCAAAATCTGTTCCTACAGGGAATCATAAATGGAGCGTAAGAAGTAGTTTTGTTTGATCTCAATTTATAATTTATTAATCTCTTGTGTTGGAGTTCCTCACTGTCAAATTGTGCCCTGTCCTGCACTTGTCAATACATTATTTGCCTTGACACAGGATTCCTTTTCTTCCTCTGAAACATCAAAATATCCCCCCACTGCTAACAACTGTGGGCCTACTGCTTTGATGCTCTCAGTATCTGGTCAACTTACCTTGAAGCATTTAAGACAAATCTGATCTCTTAACAGGCCCAGCAGTCTGATTTCTGAGGTCACTCAGAAATTCCATATAAGTTCCTGCATGGAAACAGAGCACTAATGCTCCCATGTTTCCTCTTACTGTACAATATAGTTTTGGCTCCAAGTCTTCTTTGTGTGCTTGCATTTATTTGATTTGTTACAGAGTAATGGTAGATACCTTCAGGCCTATGATGCTCTGTGGACTCTTCTCCACCTCAGCCTGTAATTGTGAGGGATTAGACTTGATCCCCCTGTACTCCCTTCCAGGCTTTCTTTAAACCACAGCACGCTTGACTGAGGTGCAAGACGTGCACAGACAACTTCATTCAGAACTGTAATTTGTGCAGGAGCAGAATGAAGCTGCTGTTTAAAGACACTACAGCATTAGTTGAGAACAGGGTGTGAAAAGCAACATATTCAAGCAAAGCATCTTACTGAAATTACAGGCTGATTTCAAGTTGCCCAAGAGACTGAATTTATAATCTTGTTCTTCCAAACTGTAAAACAGAAATCCCATGATCAGAAGAGAAAAGAGCATCTGTGTTACACACCTTGTCTCAAGGCTGCATCTCCAGCAGCAGTACCTGGTGTTTCTAACATGTCATGTTGGATTACTGGTTGAAGAGTAATGAAATACTGGCAGGACCTCGAGGAAAGCGCCAGCTTCTGTTGTTCTGCAGGATGCAGGTTCTAACTGGAAGTTTTCAATTCGCCCAGTGTTGACTTGTTGCGACCTTACTTCATGTACACACAAGGTAAACAACCACTGAAGTGAATTAGATTAGAACAAAAATAAAGCAGACTAGGTAGTTATTATCATTCAGGACATTTTTTAAAAGCATGGTGACCTGGTTTTAGCTCCTACTAGTTGATTACCAGTCACCAGAAACAGGGGAAAACCCCATAGAGAAAGCCTCTATAAACTAAGGATGCAGATCAACTGTAGGTGGTGAGACATCAGAAGTTTGATGAGTCCATATCTGCGCGCTGCCCAAGTCCCAGTGAATCATGTAGGGTTTGGGGGTTTTGTTTTTCATCTACAGACTTCCTTTTGTTGAGATTCTTCTGGATCATTACCAGAGAGCAAGACCATACTAATGAGCAAATGGCAATGTTTCAGGAGACGTATGTTATACCTTCATTAGTAAGTAGTGCAGACCAATATGAGTAGATTTGCAGAGCAAAACTGTATGTGCAGAGGACTTGGAAGCCACATGATCCCCATTACAGGTGACTTTATTAACTGAGAAGATGCCCAGTCTGCTCCCACACACCAAATGCTCACCTGCAGCAGGAAAGCATTAACTGCAACCTTGGAGCAAACCACACAGGAAGTTCTATTTAAAAGAAGCCAATATTTGTACTGCAAGACCACTTCACAATATCAAAGCACTGCAAGCAAGGACAATCAGGTGGTTTCCCTAAACATGAAACTCCCAATCTAAATTAACACACTAGTGTAGATGATACTACAGGGAATGAAGCTGCTGTCACACAGGTACACCACCTCTCCTGTGAATGTCCTGCTCTCCATAGCACAGTCTGATTAATGTATATACAAACTCCACTCTGGAGCAAATTAAGTAGTCAGTAGGGAAATGTGGGCATGGTCTAGAGCACTACACAAAACCTCAACCTTGTAAACATTTCAGGCATGAATTGTATCAGAATTTGCTCCCTCGGTCTGCTGACAACACCTCAGCAGACCTCAAAGTATCCCATCACATGCACTGCTCTGGCTATGCAAGAACCAAGGGAAAGAAACACCCCCAAAACCCCCATCTTTCATTACATCCACCACTCAGAGCAGGCTAGAAGCAGCAAGAAGCATGCTATGAACAGCATCTCTCCTCTCCCAGCAAACATGGACCTACTCCTCTCTAGGAAATTTAAGCTGCACACCATGAACAGTTCAGGTAACTGGGTTTACATTCACAGCACTGCCTCCCTCCCAGGCCTGATGAAATTTATCAGCAGCTGATCTAGCATCTGGTCCAGAGCTCCTCCCCAGTCTTCCTGGGACGTAATACACAAAGGAAAACAGCTTTAGAATCCAGCAGCTGAGCAAGAGCACAGCATATTGGTCTCTATCCAGATACTAAATTTGCTATTTTGGTTTTTGCAAATACTTCAGAAGACAAGAGCCCTGTGCGAACAGAGGCAAAGTCCCACGCTAATGAATTACAGAAACATAGAATCAGACTGGTTTGGGTTGAAAGGGACCTTCCGCAAAGCTCATTCAGTTCCAACCACCTCCCCCACAGGCAGGGACATCTTCCACTAGAGCAGCTTGCTCCAAGCCCCATCAAACCCAGCCTTGAACACTGCCAGGGATGGGGCAGCCACAGCTTCTCTGGGCACCCTGTGCCAGCACCTAAGCACCCAGCGAAACTGTTCAACCAAGTATCGCTAATGAACTGACCTAGAAGCAGAAGCAACCTACAGACAAGTTTCTGGCTGAAACTGTTCAGCTGGACTTGAAAAACACGTCAGAGGAGCACTGCTTCCTGGGGCACTGCACAGAGATACTGCAAAGGTGGCAGCCAGGAAATAGAACAGGAGCCACAGCTCTACAGGATGTTTTGCCACACAGCACAGGTGAGTGAGTGCTTCCTGGGACAGAGGACACTGGAGGAGGCAGTCAGCAGGCCACCTGCCCAAAAGCAACAGGACAGGAGGGACAACATGCACTGCAAGACAGACAACTGCAACACCACTGCTGGGTGGCACACCCTCGCACCCTTCAGGCAAACACCACTAAACCTTTATGCTTGTAAAAAAAACCAAAACACCACAAAAAAGCCAAGCTTGCATAACTAAACTCATGTACCATTTGGCCCGCAGGGATTTCCAACACCCCTACTCTTTCTTTCCCACTTTGCCATCACAGTCATATACCAGTACTCAACTTTTTCTGAGCCCAGTCCCTTTGCTACCAGCAGGGGAAAACACATTCAAGGGGCGGCAGGAGCTGAAAGCCACGCTGGTACTGTCACACTGACAAGGAAGAAGACACAACCTATAGGATCAAAAAAAGTAGGCAACAGCATGTGTGCTGAAGACAAGCATGTTTATGAAGCTGAGGTTTATGATACTTATTTTAGGGAAAAGGTGGTGCCAACAAAAGGCAGTAGCTTACAGCAGCAGCTCTAGTGGGATTAAAAAGGCCCTTGAAGGTGAGGTGTGGAGGAAATAATTCTTGTTTAGTTAGAGCTCCTGCCATGTGCACAGTAAAAAAATGCATCTGCACTTCCCTTACTCTCACTAAGGTGTTATCCCATACAGGGAAGGGGCCTCTGCCATCCCACTGCAGAGATACCTTGGTGTCACTCAGAATGCACTGGGGAGGTGCAGGACACTGCTGCAAACCTCAACTCCAGGAGGATCATGGAGAGACACCTGGATTGGGGAGCAAAAGGACAGTGGTCTCATAGGAAGGATGTGTCTCAATATTTAGAATTAGAAAAATAACGACACTATTCCTTCATATTGTAGAGCTCAGAACATACTCCACAGTGCAAGCCTAGCTAGCAGCAGCAACAGGAAGGAGGTACACGGTGAAAGGACATAAACGGCCTAAAGCAGCCACGAGGTGTGCATAAGCTAGTCTAGGGTACACTGGGTGTAAAGCACAAGATGCTCTCCACACTGCACACAGTGGAGAGCTGATGTTTCACACGATGGGTGCAAACCACCTGATTATCCTTGCTCCCAGGCACAGACCTAACTTAGGTGGATGCACAGCTCCTGGCATAACAAGGCAAGATAAGATGAAAAAGGGAAAGCAGATATCAACATAATTCCTTGTTGTAGAAAACAGAAGGGAAGTAAATTTAAAGGTAATATGGAGACTTATATTCTTGTAAAACATTTATTCTTCTAAAAGACTTCAGAATATACAAACCCTTAATTTCCTTCTCCTGCATTTTTACATTTGCTTGGTGAGCTCATTGAACATTCAAGTTGTTGTCTTCAAGTTTTCCAAATACCATTCTATTTAAAGGCACTGTGAATAGGGAATTCAATTTATCAAATGAATGAAAGAAGAATTCTTAGCAGGAACCCTGGTGAGCTAATCAAGAGTCACAATAAAATGTCAGGGGTCCTGGAATTCTCTGCAGGAGGTTAACGCCAGATTTGATCCGAGTCAAGGAAGACAAAACATACTATTAAACTGTACTAAAAGTTGTGCACTGCAAATATGTGAAAGTTTAAACACAAATGAAGAAATTCTGCTTCATTGTTTTAAACACTTTTTATATTTTTTTAGTGCTTAACTACAAAAACCAAAACACTGCCAAACATCATTCAACTTAAAATACTTTTTGAAGCTATTTAGTGCATCTTCAGCTGCAATGCTGTTTCGAAAAAATCAATATAGCAACATAAATCAAGTGAGGTAAGAACCTTTACATTTCTCTGTACCTATCATTAGGCTTGCAGTGGAATCCACAACACTCAGAAAAGGCCATTCTATCATCCAAGATGAAGGAAACAGCAAGGTCCAAACCAGAACTTTTCCCACCACAAATTTCCCAGAGTTTAAAAGAACTCTGCATTGCTAAAAATATAATCCTGATTTCCATGAAGTTCCAAAGTTCTCTGTTCCTCCACTTCGTTTTCAATAATAAAAGCATATGGATGCCAATTCCTGCCAACAGTAAATTAGAACAGAGCCACCATCAGAATGGGTGACCATCCACTTCTCAACTTAGCAAACAAATGGCATCTTCATGGGGAGAAGAGAGACGGGGCGGGGGGAGAGATGAAGAATGGAAATAGCCATAAATGATCTTCCGAGACAGGAAAACCAGTTGCAGTAAATACCACTTTGGAAATCAATTTATGGTCAATTATGATCTTAGTAATAACTATTTTATGCCTTCAGTTAGCCCACGAAACACCCAGGGGAGCAAATATTCTCAGAAATATATCCAAAATGTCTCCAAGTCCGTTATCTGATCAGTAGATGCAGACAGAATTCCAGAAAGACCAGCGCTTGCTTGTCTGGGTGCTGATAGATGGACTGGGCTCGGGCCGGAGGGGAGGAGCCATGATTCCAGTGCAGTTGGGACTATCAAAAGTGTTTCAGTGTCATCCAGCTAAAACAGACAATATCCATCAGTCTGGATTATTTGCTTCAAATGCACGGGGGGGGGGGACGGGACAGGGGACGACTTGTCACTGCAATATTTGACCTAGAAATTTGTGAAGACATTTCATCTTCACAAATGCAAGAAAAAAATTAAAGTTGAGGGCCTCTTTTAAGCAAGCCAGGATGTGAGCATCCATCCAGTAACACAACCATTGCTTTATTCAAACATCACACATAAGTGCGGTATCACAGTACAGAGACTGACATCACTACACCATGTACTGCTGGTGCCCTCTGAGACTTCCTTAACTTGGATTGCTCTTTTTAAAAGCAAAGGACTTGCAAGAGTTTCATTAGAAAAACAGAAACAGTAAAAAGATGACACATTTGCCAAACCCAGTAATTCCTATATAACAACATCTTTCACCTGAACTGGTACTATGGATACAGACTCTCCGCCTCAATAGCAGCAATTCTGTTACTATGACAGACTAAGTTTAGTTCCACATCTGGATCAGACAGCTCTGTTTTATGATGATCACACTAGAAAATACTAAATAGCATTTAGATTGCTACTACCAGGTTTTTTCTTTCCTTACATTTTTACATTGCATTTTCCATAACAATTTTTGAAGGCTTAAAAAGATAAATATATACCTCTTTATAGTATACATCAGCTAATGTTATGCAAAGAGAAACTCCATAGTTTCATAAGCAGGAAAATGAAGAGCTGTGTTATAAACACATGTGATCAGCACTCTTATACCAGTAGGTTAAATTTAACTAACAGCAGTATTTTGCAGTAGCACAAAACAAGAAGGTGGTATAATACTGCGTGCTTACAGCATTAATGCCACGATACCATGAAGAGGCAGGAATGATTAAATTTGTAGAGCTGTAACATCGTTTGTTACAAAGCCAGGGAGTAAGTGCCAAACTTGCAAGTGGAGCATCCATTTCAAGGCTGAAAATGTGGGAAAAATCCAGACAACCATTGGAAGCAATTCTCCTGTGTTAAGTAAGCTTGTGCAATTGATTAAAAACACCGAGAGAAGAGGAAATTGAGACCTACAGATAGAAAAGAATGTTAGTGAAGAACCCTACTCCAGACTGGCTTTGGTAATACACCGTGTAAAGTCTTACTTGATTTACACACAGGCCATTAGGCTATGCCTGCAGTGCTAGTAAAGTTTTAACTTCCCATTTCATATGAAGTATCTTCAAGGCTATAATGAACATACACAGAGTTCAAGCAAAAATATTACAAGCAATGCCAAAGAGCACCTTCTGTGGTCTTCTATTAATGGCCCCGTAAGACAACCCAGTGAAATGGCAGGCAGCATATAAAGCATCTGTACAGTTGAATTTGTGTTTGCACTGTCACTGAACTGCGTTTTTTTCTAGATGGTTTGTGTTCAAGCACTGGGCTGATGTTCTCTTGTTTACCAGTAACCAGCTACTGTTTACAAACAAGCATCTCCATTGTCAGAACCCATGATGCTACCATCAGCCATGAAAAGGGTTTGTAATTCTGAAGAACTAGGAAGACCTGAGAGTCCAGAGTAGGACTGGGAAGCAGACTGACGTAACACAGATATTTGGCTGAGCTTAAAATAGACTTGGCAGAAGTCAGCTTGAACTAACAATCGATGTATGTACACACTGACCACCCAGACTGGTATCCAAGCCACTGTCGGTGCTCCGCAGCCCTCAAACAAAACAAAAACCTCTTCCACTTCTCATCAGGAAGTCTTGCAACACAGTACAAGAGAGAAAGAAAACTGGAAACTTCAAGCAGAGAGCACATAGAAGTGTGGGGGGAAGGCAGAGGAAGGAAAACAGCAAATCTATGAAAAAAACAGATAACAGCATTCTAGGAGATAGCTCTTGACCAAGATCATAACAAAGGCACTACCAACTATCCCTTCAGAAAGTCATCACAGGAAAACATGGGGAGACCCTATTAATGAGAATGGAGAGGGGCTGGAGGTGGCAGGGATAAAGAAAGAATGGCTTCACCTCCACAAAACCCCCATGGGCCACACTGCACACTTCATAGCCCCGGGGATGGTTTTCTTCCACCACCCGGGTGATGGAAGGGGGGGCTGAATGTTACCTTTCCTAAATAAGCCTATAGCTGGTAGTTGCATGATAACTGTTTTGCGACCTATAAACGTATTTTTCTCTGAGGCTTCATTACCACGCAGGATGTCAATGGAAATAAAAAAAAAAAATTAAAATTTTTAAAAAAAATCTCAATCTCCATCAATCCAGAGCTTCCTGCTATAAAAACCCAAGAACCAAGGGGTAACTATTAGCTATTTTTAATCCAAAGCAATAAGCAATTGTTAGCATTTCTCATAAGCGAGCTTCTAAAAGAGCCTTTCTTGACTGAAATCTAAGCAAATGTGCATCTACTTTGCAATTTTTTAAATGGCTGTACATTTCAAAACAGTGAAAAAGCAAGCTGCAGATAGCTGTTTATTACAAATGACTTCCACCTCCATAGCCCTCAAAGGCAAACTATAAAGCTGAGTGCAGAGCTAGACAATCTGGGCACCCAGCCATAAAACATCACTGCTGCAGCACAGATAACTGTTCTCACTTGCAAGCCATCCTTGGCTGGAAACCCACGGGGAAGAGCTCCAGAAAGCAGACCTCACTACCATCAAAGCTTCTAATGTTTTAACATTGAATTACAACTACATTCCAGACCTCAACACTGAAAAATTACAGTGCTGATGCACACCCAGGGCTAAGACAAAAACTAACTCACACTTTGATGCTTAGCACCCTGAACCATGAGACTGGAGAACAGCTGGTTATTTTACGGATGTCTTCAGTGAAAGTAGCCTTTTTATTGAGATGAAGACAGAGAAGTGACATTTCTTAAAAAGACAGAGAATCAGATGCATATTTTAAAGTACTTTAGCATTTTCTGCAAGTGATACAATCTTTCATACAGGCTTAAAGAGCACTGTAGCTATTCTGTGCAAGAACAGTTTGTTGTGATGATCAAATTCAGACATTTTTCTTTACTGCATGAAATTTTAAAACATTAACAAGGTAGGAAGCTGCACAAATAGCTTCAGAGTGGTTATTATCAAACTGTGTATGGGAATCAAAATAAAGTTAATCATGTTTAAGTAATGATAAAATAAGCAGAAGTACATCTGGTAATTAAGACTTAAAACCAAGCTGTGCTTTTGGTAGACAATTTTCATCAATAGCTCAGATTCCTAAAGGAAGATCAAATAATACTTTGATTCCTCTGCTTTCATACATTAAGAATAATCATGTTTCATTTTACCACTAGCATTTACTGGTGAAGAGACTGTGCACAGAACATAGATCACTTAGTAATGCAATTTACTGTCACTTCTAGATCATTTCCCCATTCAATAACGTATACTGCTCTTCCAAATACTATTTGCCCTGGCTGATATCTTTATAATACAGCTGAAAACCTCAAGACATTATCACTAGAAGGCATCAGCTGATCCTAAATTGGCTAGACTGCCTCGTCACAGGCATTTAAGAGGTTTCCTTATCATTCATCTTTAATACTAAGGGATCGACAGGCTCCTACCTGCAGCTACTAGGCCAAAGGGAAACCTTCTAATGGTATTACCATTATCTTGTAATCTGAATTTTAAACAATTAAAACAATAGCACTTTTGTGCTGCACATCTCTACTGTAACCAATGACGATAAATTTTTCAGCAGTTCTCATGTTCAAAGTCTTACATAAAGCACTGATTTTTTTGCAAAGCAGCAATCTGGATGCCACATTTCAGCTGTACCTTCAAAGAAAGGCAGCACAGAACAGGCACTGAGATGCAATTCATCAACAGAGATTATTTTGTTTACTTAAGGTTTGGCCAGTTTATTTTTAAATGTGCATTTCAGTGCTATCTAGCAATTCTTTCCAAATGAAAGCCTCTCTTCTGAAGCAAGGGATGGCTCCACCCCGACCTTCTCCTCCTCCTCCAGCTTGGTTTGGAAGGGGGCCAGATGACAGCACTGGGGAAGGCGCGTGTTTATCTCGGCAAGGCCAGCTGCTAAGTTAACGTATTACCCGTTCCCACATACACCAGCCCTGGTTAAGTCTGCACAGCTAAAACTGAAAGTAAACGTTGCTATTGGGCTTTTAATACCTAACTTAACACGAAGGAGGAAAGGGATCTACATGGCACAGGATGGACTGTAAAAGTGAGGGGCACTCTGAGTTAACAGCAGGCTGCAAACCCCTTGCATGAATAAAATTCCCCAGCCCTTCTGAACGAAAGCCAGAAAAACAGGGTTTATTTCTAGACTAATTTAAATCTGTACTGTCTATAAGTCTGCAATTCAGCAACAGTTTTCTTCAAGACACAAAGAGACTACAGCCCCTGCTTGACAGAACCTTTAACTTCATCACCCCTTTATTGTTACTCCAGCTAGGAGTATAGATATTGGGAGCTTTGAAAACCTGAACTAAGAATCTTCAGGTTAAAAGTACTGTTATGTCCAATTATGTTACTTCTCATACTAAGGAGATTTCATCCTATTACTTTCTCAAGTCTGAAAAAGCTTCTTCAAAAAAAAAAAAAAACCAACAAAACAACAACAAAACCCTAACCCTTCGTTCCCTTAAACATCAGCTAAAGATCATAAAAGTCATCAAAAGCATAGATATTTTAATAGGCCAGATAAACCCCAGAAAAGAAATTAAGCTCTTTAGAGCTGGATTTTTTTCACTCATCCCAGCCAGCTTCAGCACACTTCGCAATAGCAGGTGAGATAAGCTTCACCCATGCACAGGTGATCAGATTTGGAAAACTGCAAAGATGCGAGATTAAAAGGGTGAATCCTGAAGTTACCAAAAGCTTCTTAACATCAAGACCCGATGGCAGTATCCTGGAGTAAACTCGGCTACACTTTGTGCTAGCACAGCAATGCCAAAGGCAGAGACCCCCCACAAGTACACGGCCAGCAAGTGGGACAGACACCTCACACCAGGGACAGCCTCACTGCAAAATAACTCATGTACTGCAACAGATGTAACTGCACACATAAAAGGACTTTGTATCATTCACCACCAGATTCAAGTCAGCCTGATGCATTTCGAAATTTAAAATCTGTCAGACTTAAATATCTGAGAACAGAAACGTTAAAATACATATGATCTATATTCAACTGCGATCCAGCAGAGCCTTGGTTTATTCATTACGAGAAATGCTCAGTCAAAAGCACAGAATATTGCCGAAAATACAGCCCCTATTAATCTGCATCACTCTTGCCCTGAAGGAAGCCCTGAACTGCTCCAGGATCCAGCAGGTTTCACGGTGGCAGCACCCGCTCAGCCAGGGCTGAACCCATCTTATCACACAGGCTGTGCGCCAGCCAGGTAACTTCGAGTCAGAAAAGATCTGTTCTCCTCTGAAGATAAGGTCAAAGCGACACAAGGCATTATTTCCCTGCTGTTAAGTCTCCTTAAACAGTCATGCCTACTAAAAAAAATTGGTATTGATCTGATTTATTGTAGATTTCTTGTACAGAAAACTACAGTAGCCTGTAGTTATGGGCTCTACAGTCAGAGCACCCAACACCCGCGCATAACACAGCCCCTGTGACCTCAGCTCCAAATATATCATTAGTCCCACAAATTAAAGAACAAGCCTCCCACCGGCTAAAGCAGTTTTTCCTCACTAGTTGTATACGAAGTCTGACATTGATACTTTAACGTTGCGGAAATAATCCCAGAAGCCGGAGCAAGAACACCCTCACATCCTGAGGCCAGGCTGGCCAGCACACACCATTCGGGGCTCATAAATCCCACTGGATATCCGAGGGCTTTCCGAATTTGAAGAACCGCAATTACGGAGAACCATGCGATTTGCTAAGCACAGGCTGCACCCACTGCAAGTCACCTACTACTTCCTTGGGAAACATGGGGGGAAGCAGGGAGAACTGACATGTTCCTTTCGATAAATAAAGTAATACCCGATCGCAAACCGCATTTTTATTCTCAGGCGTCGGTGAATCCAAAAAACCCACCCACTGTATGTAATTAGGGCAAGATTCTAAAGGCACGGCTTGCCCAGGAGCAGTGCAGATGTTCTCCTGCTGCTCTGCACTGGCATTGTCCTCAGCTCCACCGAGCACCACAACACCCCCCGCCCCAGCAGCAGCCCCCCAACACGGGGATTTAGTGGGGTTCTTACTACCTCACGTCCAGAGCCAACTGCAGTCTATAAATCAGCCTAAATTCATCAGATCCATCTTTGCACTCTCCTGTGTAGCTGCATGGAACTGCCATGGGTATGACGTACTACAGATTATTTCTAAATTTAAACTGCTACATTAACTCAATAAATGTCTTCCCACAGACAACGCTCGAGCTGTAGCAGAAACTAAGGTGGCCACAAAGTAAGACTAGGAGAATTGGATTGGATGGAAAAAGAGGGAAGTAAAAACCAATTGAGTTCGATAAATCCCGTAATTGGACCGTCAACTAATTACGTACTAAGAAGATTAACCTTTGACAGAAACTTGTGATACAAAGAAGATTCAGACAATTAATAAAACTTGCAGTGTTGCCACATTTCTCAGGTTAACAGCTCAGCCCTCCCCAGTTTTCCTCCCAGTTAAAAACACAAATTGTTTAATGTTCTCTCCCCCACTGGGTATTTCAGGTTTAGACGAAGACCTCTCTGAATGCTCGGGAGAAAATGCCAGCAGACCCTCACAGTCTCATTACAGAGGGAAAGAGAGAGGGGAAAAAGAATGGATGTGGAGGTGGGTAACTTGTACCAGAAAGCAGCCACGAAGGCCACGGCTGAAGCCTCAGCTGCTGGCCCAACTCATCGCTGCTGACCATACCCACAACCTCCCACTTGCCAAACTTGGGATCTTTTCCACCGGGATAATTTCCAAGCGCGTTAAGTTATAAAGCAAGGGCACGCTCTCATGTCTACAAGGCAAGCTGCCTTACTGTCCAAGGCGCACCACAGCCTCAGGAACGGCACTTGGCCATTTTGCACACAGCAGCTGTTTGAACTGGGAAAAGGTATAATGAAAACTACTGAATTCATTCTAGCATGGAAAAACCGTACTTCTACAAGTTGTTTAAAGAAAAAGGTTAATGTTAATGGGTTTTTTAGTGTTTTGGGGTGCTACCCACTTCACTAACAGTAAAAAAATAGTAGTAATAATCTGGGTTAGACTTGGAAGGAAGAGGTAAACGCTGCCTTCACAGGTCCCTTCCACGGCTGACTTCTACCATGCCCAGATTAAAGAAAGTCTATTCCCCCTTCTTACCTTTTAGTCTTTTCTTTATGGGGCTCTTTGGCAGCTTTCGATTCAGTCTTGCTGTAAGGAAACAAGTATTTTGTCTACCGTGCAGGGGTCTTTCTGACGTGTTCCTTTCTT
Source organism: Psittacus erithacus (assembly GCA_009867235.2). Lineage (NCBI taxonomy): Eukaryota > Metazoa > Chordata > Aves > Psittaciformes > Psittacidae > Psittacus > Psittacus erithacus. The sequence goes on from WYDI02016563.1 coordinate 44,020, forward strand.
ATTCTAATGCTTTATTTAAGTTTTGTTTTTGTAAGTGTACCCGTAATTTCACGAATGTGAATACGAAAAAATCTCACACGGCGAAAAAAAAAAATAATTAGTTTTTTTGTTGTTGTTTAACCCCCCTCAAAAAGAAAAATCTAAAAATTTGCCACACACAAGGAAAAAAGAAACAAAAACCCAACAGATCAACAAGAAAACACTATCCAAGTAGAAAAGCAACGAGCTTCAGTGTTATCCAGCCCAGAGAAGAAGTGCAGCAAAAGCAGGTCCAATTCCAAAACAAGCTTTTGATTTCCAGTGAAGCAAAAAAGGAAAAATAAAAATAAGACCAAGAAACCAAGACAAAAATACACGTTCAAGTCCCCAGCTAAATTTCTGCACGAGTGTATGTTAAATACAAGTTTGTTTTTACGTGTTGCAGCAAAACCCACGAAAGCCAGGATCTGGAGTTGATCGGGATGAGTTCTCGTGTGTGTGTCTTGATGGGTTCTCAGTCCACATGGAGGAGCATCTGAGGGGTTTTTAAAAGTGCAAATTAAAACGAGAAAAAGGGATCCAGAAGAGAGTTTGAAGATGGATCGCCCCTCAAAGGAAAAAAAAAAAAAAAAGGAAAAAAAAGAAATTAAAAAATCCCAGCACGGAGCCACGGGGGATCCGGAGTCTCACATAGGCTCGGGGCAGGGGCGTCCCGCCGGCTCTGGCTCGGGCTCGGTCGTGGGGCGCAGGGCCCGCGGCAGTCTCTCGGGGAGGAGGATCCGCGCTCCTATGGCGGGGAGCCCAAAACGACCCACCAACCCCTGGGCGGGAGGAGGATTCCGCAGCCGCTCTGGCAGGAAGGAGCGGGCGCGGGGAGGGGATCCGGGGAGGAGGATCCAGCAAAGTCTTTCAGGGAGGGAGGGCTGAGGGGACGCGCCGGGGGGGGAGCGGGGAAGCCCAGCAGTTTGTCTGCCTCGCTCGCACACGGGAGCCGCGGGCAGGAGGAGGGAGATCCCGCGGGCTCGCTCCGTCTCCTCCGCAGGGATCCGGGCGGCAGGAGGCTGCAGCAGCAGAGCCTCTCGCCGTGGGGCAGGGACCCCGGTGCCCCCAGGGGGAGGCGGGGAGCGGAGAGAAGCTGGAGGCCGAGGCGGCAGCGTCTCCCCAGGGGCTGCAGCAGCGCCGCGGGCAGAGCCGGTCGGTCGGGCAGTCAGTCAGTCAGTCAGCCAGCCGGTGGAGGCTGAGGTGAGGGGCGGGGGGGGGGGAGCGCAGCGCCTCTCTCCGTCGCTCCCGCTCACTCTTGCCTCGTCCGCTCGCAGGCAGGCGGTGCCGGGCTCAGTGCTGCCGGGCCGGTCCCCCGCTCCTCCGCGCTGCCGCCGCCGCTGCCGCCACCGCCAGGGCCGCCGCCGCCGCCGTCCTCAGGAGCAGAGCTGCTGCTGCTGCCGCCGCGGCCATTTTGTTGCTGACTGACAAGAGCCCCGCCAGGCAGCGCGAGACCGCGGGCAGGCGCCGCCGCGCGCTTCCCCCTCCCCTCCGCGCGCTGACCTCAAACAGGAAGTCTGCGCCCCTCACCAACCCCTCCCGCGCGGGGCCACGTGACGGGGGAGCTCCCCGCCACATGCAAATGAGCGCTGCGGCCGCAGCCAAACAGAGGCGAGGCCGCGCGCCCGGCCCCGCCCCCCAACCGCCCCCCCTCCCTT